>LKNJ01001789.1:108859-188195 GCA_002120245.1 Maccullochella peelii | reverse complement strand
CTATCTATCTATCTATCTATCTATCTAACTTTTCATCTTTAATATAATTACACATATATATACATATGTATACGTATACATATGTATATTACAGTTGGAAATGTATTTTTCACACTATTTAATAAAAATTATTTGAACTATAAAATATATGTTGATATGCAGATTATGCACAGCCATAAGTAAGCAATATTTCAATTTGTATAGTATAGACAGTATATTAATAGTCACTATCTAGTACAAAAAAAATTAAGGCATCAATGCCAACATAGAACATTTAAGTGAAGTATTGGCTATCACAAAAGAAGCTAACCAAGCCAGTGAGTTGCTGCATGCACCGTACAACAGGTTCGATGGCAAACTAATTAGTCACACATGTCTCTATTTGATCAATAACAAATTACTCTTCAAAACAATGGAAAAGTCTCAGTAATAAGGATTTTACCTGACGCTGGCAGTTGCAAGAGAAATGAGAATCCTGCACAAACACCAGTTTGTGCCTGTGTTGAACCTGTGAGGATGTGCTTTTGTATTTGAGACAGCGCTCACACTATCCACACAAACTGGCATGCTGCACACACACACACAGTTTTTTCTGGGTCTATGGTGCCAACGCCTTTTCTAACTTTGGGAGGGTCTTTGGGCTATAGATGTACAGAGAGAGGGAGAAAAGGAGACCCTGCACTGAACTTCAGTTGGGTGCTCTGCCTCAAAGAAGTTGCAATGTTGATCTTTTGGGTGAATTTTATACCTATTTTACTCTTTTTTCCCCCCTAAGCTTATAATACATAGACACATAGTAGATTCATAGAAAACAGAAGATGATATTGGACTTAAGATAGTAATGGAATATGAAGTTCTCTATTTAAGCTTGCTTTATTGTTGTTTACCTACTCTAGTCAGTACTGTCTGCAGTCATGAATCTAATTGCATGTCCAGGTCTCATGTTGGATTGAATTTGTGTTTTTTGTCTTCTTCTTCTTCTTCTTCTGGTGTTATGTGTAGGTTGTTTATGACAGAATGAAACCAAACCAAAACAAGGTGTAAAACTTGCCACATGAAACATGGTTTCAGGACAGAAATCATGCACACGTTTGGCCACTAGATGTCACTCTGTCACAAGTCTGTGTTCCTGAGGCCACGATTATGATTATGAGTTAATATTTTGATATGATGAGTGACATGATGATTAAGAACAGGACAAATATTTGTCAGCAGATGCTTTTAGACATGATTAACTTTATTTTTCTATTAACTGCTCATGGCAGCAGGAAGAGTAGAAATAGTTATATTAGTTCAATTTTGCAAGATTTGTCTTTTTAACAAATGTTTCTCATTATAATACGCTAATACTCATTTGACAAAACAGTTTCACCTCAAGGGCCATTCAGTGGCTGCTCTGGAGCTTTCGATCATATCATCGATGATCTTCATCAGCAGGTGGTGTTTGCCCAGATGTAATGGAAATGCAGATCTTCAAATTGACATTTTATTCTGAGCACGTATACAACTGTGACAACTGGGCAAACTCTACCTGCTGATGAAGATCATGTGATACGACTGAAAGCTCGTGCACAGGTACTAAATGGACCTTGAGGTAATATCGTTTGTGAACTGCGGTGAACTTTGAAGCTTAACTACTACTCATGTATCAATGTCATGATATGGCATATCCGTCATACTAGTTAAAATTATTACAATTTACAACAATTGCAACAATTGCAGTACTGTGTCTTAGTATTGGCAGCAAAATGTACTTAAAGTACCAAAGCTAAAAGTACTCATGTAGAATGGCCCATTTCAAAATAATCTATATTATATAATTGGATCATATTTGCATTAATGTGTAAGCATCACTTTAATGTTACAGCTGGTAACTACTTTATATATTGCTGGGTATCTTAATCTATATACATCAGAATTTATGTGTTTCCTATATTATGTGAATCTGCAAAGTAACTAGTAACTAAAGCTGTCAAATAAATCTAGTGGAGGAAAAACTACAAAATTTCAGATGACTAGATTGCTGTAAATGTTCAGTCGCAATCAATAGCTTATAGAGTCCTAGATGCATCAGATGCCTGGCTGAAAGGGTCAGTACATCATAAAAACTTAAGCAACCTCAGGGCAGACATTGTTGACTGCTGGTCTGTGTGCCACAACAAGCATCAATCGTCCTCTCCGCACTCCTCCCTTGTTCTAAAGTAGGACCTTATAACAACTGGTAGCTGTGGTTTTTGCGAGCCAACAGCTCCAGACTGGTGAACATCCTTCTAATTACATGTTTCTTTTGCACGGTCGAAATCCAAAGTGAGGTTAAACAAGGAATTCTGTCATCTTATTTTAGGCCTGGCCATATATGGATATCCAGGAAACAATTATGAGCCTCAGGGAGGAAATATAGAAGTCTTTATTTAGGCTTTCTACTGTACATGCCCTATTTCCAAGAATGCGTCGTATTTCCAATAACATCATGTAACACTGAGACCAATAGGATACAAAACATGGTTTGGGTTTTTTAATAAAGCGTATCATTCGTATATTTAACCTTAATGTGCGTGTGATTCAAGATATGTGAAGTTAAGAATAAGTTTAAGCCTCCTTATTAGAAAGATAAGTTCATTTTCTCAAATTTCCTTTGTCTAGACAAGTATTTTGAATCTACCCATGAGCAAGGCAGTACCTTTCACCTGACCTGCTCCTTGTGAGTAATTATTAGACAACAATAAAACTCCAACTATTGGTAGACTTGATAGTAAAGAGAGAGGAAAAAAAACATCCATTTCACCGGAAACAAGCATGTCCCCTTCTGGCCCTCCTTTCCTCTCAGAGTGGGTGAGTTTGTTTTTTCAACAGGCCACAAACCATATGGTTTAGTATGCTAAACTATATTTCACTGAAGACTTGAGAGGGGGTGGAGGAAATTTACTGAATGAAATGCCGGGTGTATGTGTGTGTGTGTGTGTGTGTGTGTTTATTTGTGGTGTGTGCGCGCGCGCAATCATTATCGTGTAAGTGTGTGCTTGTTTTGAGCTCACTCTCCGGAACAAATACACCTTGGCGTGTCGACAGTAGAGAGACATCCGGAAGGAAGTGATGCAATCATTTCAATTAGGGTTACTTATATACAGCTGTCCTTGGACTTTCCTGCAGCATATCCACACATCGTGCTTTTACTGCCTCATCTGCCAGCTTCCATACGCAGCTCAGAATAGACACTGGGTTCTCCTGTTTGCTGCTACATACGCTGAACAAGGACCACCAACTTTCTCACACTAGCTCTAAATCTAACAGACAAAAAGGTAATTGATCATATATTGACTGATTGTAACATACTTTACTTTTTACTCCATGCTCCATGTTTTTCTAGCATGCAATCTTACTGTTTCTGATTTGTTACTCTTGGTTAACATTATTCCAAACTTTCATTGCTGTTGTACTGATAGTTAAACATGTTTCTGTTAACTTTTTCTTTACATGTTTAGCAGTTTAAGTGCAAGAGCAATCTTAGACAATTATTGTGTAAAGAGAGTTGCTCTTCACACTAACATGTTTTGTATATTTAAATCGTTTATTAATGTTTAATAAATGTAATGTAAAATGTAATCACATTAGTAACAATATTAATCACATACTGTATGTCTGTTACAGAATGAAGGTTACCATAATAATATTTTGCCTGATTGGAGCAGTTTTTGCCAACCCAGTAAGTATGAAAACCAGAAAATAAAACTCTTAAGACAGGCTGTTAAATTTCTAAAATGTCTGCTTGATTCTACAGATGAATTTAAATAATGTTCTAATTGTATATCATGTCATAAAAACTACAAAGCAGAGTCTCCAATCTAAATGGCATCAGGTTCTGTGTTGACATGTTGTGCATTTATTTATTATTGATTATTTAATTAATACTGTCATTAACTCGTCCAATTGCAACCATAATAGCATAAGTGCAAACAATCATCTTTGTGCTGCTGTGTTTCTTTTAGTTTTTAATTTTTGCAATGTAATTTGTTACTACTATATGTCAGCAAAGCAGGAAGGCTCAGTAGTTTTAGAAGAATGTTAGAGGGTCCAAATCACTTAATAAGGATCCACATTGATCCTGTGCACTTCAAGAAACCACCATCATGTAAAATAAAAATGATTCTAGTTTTTTCCTTGACATAATCATGACCTGTGATTTCTTTCTGACAGATTTCATTCAGTGCCGTTTTGGAATCAAGTGAGCTTGACCCAAACACGGTGAGCGCCATTTGAAATAAGTCCTCTCTTCAGACTGTATCACATTTGACTCTGGGTGTTACAGCGCAGGAATTCGACACTGTTTACACATAAAGCATTTGACTGCAGTCAGGTTGTGTCCCTCTGACACAGTAAGCATAAAACAATAGGTGCGGTTACTCGAAGATTCTTCAGACCTCAAGACCATTTCAGAGACTATTGTTTACTATACTGTATGTCTGGACCCATTTATGCAGCAATAGCTTGCCCGGGCGATGGTTGACATGAAAGGATCTTAAATGAATGTGATGATTGTTTGTGCTGCAGTTATAAGGTATAATTAAACATATTGTGGTTTGTGCTTACTTGGTTTTTCTTTCCCAGACTGAAAGTTTGTCTGTTTCACAATCATCTGAAAATGACACCTCAGAGCTTCAGGTAATGTATACATTTATTCCAGTAAAGAGTAAATGATTATTTTCTGATGCAGATGACTTTTTTGCATCACTTCTGATTGCGGATTTCACCTAAATGGTTATGTATTCCTATTTCTGTTGCAGAGCTCTGAAGAAAATACCTCAAGTCAAGTGAGCTTTTTTGATTCGTCAATCTTCTGCGTGACTTAAGAGGAACAATCTACTAATTTTGATCTGATTAATCTAACAATGTGCTGTAAATGTGTCTGAATTCACCTTTTCAAATGTACATCTTTTCAGAGTCAGAGCTCAGAGTCAGAATCATCAGAGTCAGAATCATCAGAGTCTGAATCAGAGGAGGAGAAGGTGGGTTGTATCATCACTCTTTTTTTTTCAACATTACGCATGTTCTTGCTGGGTTCGTAACCTGATTTTAAGAGTTGTGGGTGCAATAGTGCAAACTTTAATAATGAAAATAAAATAATTGTAATACAATAGAACTGCAGTGAAAGAATAAATAAAGCATTTACATTAATAAAACAAAATAAATACTGTATGTGTACTTATAACTTTCTTGCTGCACTCTCCATCTGAGTGTTGGTTATTTTGTAGAAATAAAAGTTGCATTATTTTATAACATGGTATGTTTATTTTCCACAAACAGACTTCAGAGGAGAGTAACAGTCAATCAGATGAGGATGATGTGGTAAGACCAATTAAATCAAGTATTTTGTCAAACCTGGCATGTTTGCCAACAGTTAATGTATGGCACAGCATCATACTGGTCTCCATTTAGTTCATATTATTCACTGTATCTCCACAGACAGACACTATGGCTGAAACCAGAGATAACAGCATGGGCAGTGAGGAAAATGTTCGAACGGTGGGATAAACGTTTTTTTTTAAACTATGTCCTGCTTTAGCTGAGATGAAAGTTGAGTGACACTATTCTCTGCTTATTCTCCGCATCAGAGTTGGGTTCGAGTGTTTGCAAGTGTCATCAAAGACCTGAGCGCAGAGGACAACAGCAGCACGGAGGTCAAGGGTCAGTCGGACCACCTGACTGAGAAACAGCCCACTCATACCTCCACCAGCACCACTTTCAGACAGAGGCCCAACACCGCTCAGGGTCACACAAACCTACAGCTCGTGGAGAATCCCACCGACAGCAGTGACACCACCAGCGACAGCGCAGACACCGGTGACATTACTGGTGTAACAGCTGTCACCAGCGACAGCAGCGAGAGCACCAGCAGTGAAAGCAACGAGACCAATGAGACAAGTGAGAACAGTGACAGCAGCGACGCCAGCAAGAGCTCAGAGGAGAGTAATGCCAGCGACAGCTCCGAGCTGGAACAAATTAAAACCCAAGACTGTGTGAATGGAACTCAGAGCTGTGAAAGTGAAGAGTATCTTCTCCAGGATATAGGAGACGATGCTCATTACTCAGTGGACAATCTGATGGTGCCAGATGAGGATGAAAGGGAGTTAAGTCTAAGGAGATGATGGCATGCACTTGTGCAGCTCTACGTTTCCCACTATGAACTACAGCGCCATTAAATGACCTGGCTGAAGACTTCAGGATGACATATTTGCTCTTGCCCATCACTTCTGAATGTTGATTTTGGCATTATAATGTTACCTGCAGCTTATTGATTTGTGTGTGTGTTTATTATTGTGATGATGATATAGCCTAAGCATTTACTTACTGTTTTGATAATAACAACCAATAATAAACAAACAAATAATATAACCATGGTATTGGGTGCTTGCATGTTTTTATATAATCAGACTTGAGCAGTAGTGGAAAGTGTGTGTGCAGTTGCAATAATCATCCAATTATGCAATATACAGCATAACCCTATAGTGGGCCTATTTTCCCTTTAATACTTTCAAGTACATTTTTTTCTGAAGATTCTTCCTGTACTTTTAAGTAAAATTGAATGCAGGACTTTTATTTGCACTGTGGTATTGATACTTTTATTTAAAGACGTCAGAATTTCTTCCATCACATGGGTATAACGTGAAGACAACAACAAAAGCTAGTAGGCTTTGTGTTTCAAAAGCGGACCACCTGGCTAGCCTTACATTTTTGTATTTTTCTAGCCTCTGTAGCTAGCTAACATACCGGTAGCTATATTAGCTGGAATGGGCTTCTATTATTGAAGTTTGAATGTTGAAAGATTTGAGTCAATGTTGGTTTTCAGACAATGTTAAATTAAGTAATTGTTCAGTCGTACTAGAATAACACAAACATAAGTATTAAGCATGAGTTATCGGTTATATTCCCTCATTTCCCCTCCCCAAACATGGCCGGTTAGCTCAGTTGGTTAGAGCGTGGTGCTAATAACGCCAAGGTCGCGGGTTCGATCCCCGTACGGGCCATGATCAGTTTTCTTAAAGATAACTTTTTCCCTTTGAAGTAACGGTTCAGCCATTCTTGACAACATATCATTAAACTCTTACGCAGACGCAGGATGTCAAACCGCAAATTCCTGAGCTTTGTTTCTGTAGCCCTGCCTATATAAAAACTTACACTAGATGGCGACAAAGTTAACACTTCATGCTGCGTTGTTTACTGGCAGCTCTTAAAGACCCTGTAAACCCTCACTGATGTTTTAATTTACTCTTGATTATTAGACCTCTGCTCAATTTAAAATTAATCAGAACTATGCAGATCATAACATGAATATGACAAAGGTTTAAGTTGTCCCATCATAACAGGTACAACAAAACTAACCAGGGAGTAAAGGAGATGTCAATCAAGCACTGTTGTGAACACCCACACAGACCCTTGAAGACTTATCAGCAACAATAAGTGATAATAAGTGTGTGGGTGGACTATGGGTGTACAGAGGGTACTCCTTTTCCAGCTCTGTCAAATTTTAGCAGTTGTTGACTCAGCAAGCTTCAGCCATCATCAACGTTAACTGTCTTTAGTAATAATATCAGACGCCATGGCACCTTTCTCTGGCAGCCCATCTTTTTCTAAACACTGATATTAACTGTGAGGTAATGCTCCAACACTTCTAAATATATTAAATAGTAGTTTTGTTTTCAAAGCTTAACATCAGCTCAGACAGCAAGACTTCATACTCCTCCAAAACCACTGTTTAGTAATACTCATAACAGAATAAGATGGAATAAGATGAAATGGTAATCTCTAAAGCATCACACAAAGTAATCACATTGATGTGTCCAGGCTGATATCATGCTAATTCCACCTTCCAAACCTAATTACACAAGTTTGTACATGCTACCTGCAACTCCTGCTTTTAAAAGGCCATGCATGCTTGGGAAACCAAGATAACCAGTCTGGTGTGTGCTATTTGATGAAGGCCTTTTCTTCGTCTTCTCTTTAGACATGTAAACAGGTGGTCGTAAAGCTTCATTTGAAACAAAGTCGTGTATCTTTATTTGCAGTAGTCTTGCTACAGGACTGAGCTTCCCAAACTGATGCACTGCTGCAACAAATGAAAAATGTAATACCATAATCCTGACATCTTCCATAATCGTTCCATACAAGCTCTACAATTAAAATATATGATTATCAGTGGAGGATGAAAGTTAAATTCAGCAAACACAGGTGTTCCTATAGGTACTATCAAAGAAGATATGCTATAATTTTAAATGAAAAAATATCCAGTATTCAGTTCTTAGAAAACATTTATTACAACGTATTAAACATGTTTGAAAATGTGGGGACAATAGATGCAATATTACGATTTCCCAGTCTTGAGATTCGGCAAAAAAAAAGAAGAAAAAAAAAAAAGATGAAATCCAACAAAAGTGACATGCATCTTCACAGTGACCCTCTTCTTCTTAAACCTTGACAAATGACAAGTTGAAAATGCAACTAAAGCTATAGACGGACATTGTGTGCCAGTCACATAATTATATTTTTTATTGAAACAAGTTTTATAAAAGTTTATAGAACCATAAATCAGAATGAACAGGCAAGAATAATACCCAACACACTACAGTCCTATGTTTGAACTCATAAACATCTGAGGCATTGCATCCTCTTTGAGGTCACTTTCCTAGCTGGGAAAGTGAGACTTCAGGTGTTCCTTCAGAGCTGGTATAGTGGGGAACTCTTTGCGACACATGTGACAGCAGAGAGGTAGTTTCAACAACTCACTGGTTCCCTCTTTGACGGTGACCCTTCCATTTGTTTCAAGCATCTGAATGACATCTGCAGATTAGATAGAACGGGGGAAAAAAACTTAAGTGTGTAAATACAAATCTGTAGAAACTGACACAATGTACTACTGTGGAACTTCTACTCATAAAACACAACATCAACAAACATGTAATTTGCTGTCACCATGAGACTCAATGAAATAGTCAGTTGTGAATGAGTTCCAGTGCTTTTTGTGCTTCAAACAAGGAGAGTCAAAGTCTTGGCTGATCACATGGAGGTGAACATGACTGTAAAAGAGAATACACACAGAATTTATTAATTTTTTGTGTGTGTATATCAAATATGTGCTGGTCCTTTGTGTGATGATGATTCAAATACTTTTTCCATTTATTACAAATTGTGTATACTTTACATTGCTGCCAACCACTTTTCAAAGATTTTTATACTGATGTATTGGGGTGACTGACTTATATACACACCACCATCAACAAACACCTTCTGATTTCTGTCTACAAAGCAGGCTTGCTATTTTGCACACCATACTATGTGGCAGTAAACTGTAAAGTCGCAACACACTACAGAAAAACAGGGACAAAGCAGTGTTGAGCTCTGAGTAGGAATAAATAAAGTTATTTAATTTGCATCTAAAGCTGCAGTATGTGACTTGCTTTGGTTGTACTGTGTAACGCAGAGCAAGACAAGCGTGCACATTTCATACAAAAAGACTATTTAAAGTGCTTTATATAATCCATTAAAAGCAAGCATAAAATACAGAATAAAACATTAAAACACAAATGGAAAGGACATAAACCATTTAAAAGGCAAAACAGAGAAAAAAAAATACTAGACAGGCAAAGATGTAAGATGGAAAATGATGAGTGCTTAAGATTCAATCAAAGGCAGCAGTGAACATAAAGTGGACCTTTGAGCTTAGATTATTTTGTTACATATAAACGTTTTTAACCTGGATTTTGCATTTAATGCTGAAACACCAATATGGTCTTTTAATGTAATTCAAACAGTGATTGCTTACCTCATACTGGGGATGGCATGGTACCCTGTGCGGAAGTGTAGTGAGCCAACATCCGGGCACTTCTTAACCATCTGGTCAGCAACTTGCTGCATGTGTTTCACCAGGTCACAGTGCTCCTCACGTAAGGCCTTCAGACTAGAAATGGACTGCCAAGGGAGGACCAGCCAGTGGTAGCGGGCTTTTGGGTATTTATCCTTGATTACTACTACTTTATCATCCTTGTACACCTTGAAAAAAGGAGAGAGTGACTTTTTAACATTCTCAGTCACGCTTAACAATAAAGTCATGCAGTCACAAATCCAGCTGGGACCCAGATCAGTAAGCATCACACTAACTGTAAATCTTGTTTGTTTGTTTTTTACAATAGCTACCTGCATCTTTGGGTCTTGCATCGAGGTCTTCAGACCTTGGCTCCAATGTCCAAAACTTTCCTGCAACAAATTGAAGGTAACATGTTTTTTGTAATATAACATTGTCATACCAGCTCTATAGAAAATCCATACAAGGGAAATACATGTGGACATCATAAAAACAACATTTTAAATACATGCACACCCACTTTCTTTCTTGTCTTACACTGGTTTTTGTGGCGTCTCCATGGCTGACTGACACAGAGACCTTTTCTGTCTGTTTGGCTTCTTTCATACTCGGAGCCTCTCTGTGGCTCTCTCTGTCCTCTGAAGCCGGCTCTCGTGGTCTTTTGGTGCCGCCGTGGTCTCCGGTAGGATCCTCCTTGAACTGCACCGTGTATGGGTAGAGCTGATTGATAATATGAAGCTGCTGTCCGGGCTTCATTCTGACCTCATTGCCTTTACCCACAACCACAGAGTCTATGGAGGTGGGGTTCAAGCCCAGCTTTAGAATAAAGAATGGAGATGAGACACAGAGAGGTGAATAACCAGTGGTAGGACTTTTCAGTGATCATTACTGCAGGCAGACTTAACAGAATAATAATTCTTAAATTCAACAGTTAATTGGATTACAAGTATTTAATAACGCTCAGCATAACACTTGCTTCATAATGCCTTATGAGTTTCACTCTGATAAAATCAATGTTCCTTATGTTTCTTACCTGTTTAACTTTGACATAACCTTTGTTGCATTCTGCTTTCAATTCAACTGGTTGAGAAGGGATAACATTTGCACAGGTTAAAGTATGTTTTTAATACTTTTAGAAGATTTTTTAAAGTTAAATATAAAATATATGAAAAATACATGAATGGTTAAAAAACAAATATAAAAAAGAGCAGACCCTGACAATTATTTAAACAGTATACACAATAAAATAAACTACAAGGGGAATTAGTAATTTAGACCAATTAAAATTATAATCATTAAAGACAGATAAGGAAAGAAAGAAAACAAGAGAAAATTAAATCTAGAAAATTGGCATCCGTGTATGTTATTGGGATAATATTAAAATTAAAAGGTAAAATTGTTTCTTTACATTTGTGGAAATTATGAAAACCAAACAGTACATTGTGGTAGACTTGTACATCCAGCCTACCATACTGTACTTTTTGCCTTATGAACATAAAGATAAGATAAAGAAGATATATAATTATTTTCTTTAATGTTCACTGTTCATAATAATTTTCTTATATAACCAGTTTGTATGATAATCACCATTGTTTTCTTTTTTTGGCCACTATTCTCTTTTATATGCTTCGACAACACAAATGTCTTTACATGTCATGCCAATAAACCAAACTGAAACTGAAAATTGTAATTAAAATGAGGCCCAAATAAGCAGAAGGAACAATTCACACAGTTTTAAACTTTGTCTCATAATGCTTAACTGAGTCACATGTATGAATAAACCTTCATGGCATTTTCTTATCTTTTCCCTTTTTGATGCTGTAAGCTACTTGCAGACACAGCCAGTGCATCAATCAGAAATGTATCGTTATATTACCTTGCTGCCGAGAGCATTTTTTGTCTTTAATAGTCGTTTCAGGACCTCGACCCAGGACAACTGTCTGTTGGTGACGCAGCCGAATGGGTTTATGATTGCCCTCCTCGCTGATAAGCCAGCAAATTGGCATTTTATCATCCTATGTAGCTATTTTAACAAAGCTGTAAAACTGTTGCAGCCATGTATGTATCTGGTTCAGACCACACTTGTTTTGGTGTCTCGTCGCAGGAAATATACGTCACTGTATCAGATTTTTGCCTGTGGTAGAGGCGGGTTGGAAGATTCTGGAAGAGTGAACTGAGGTGTGCTCTGAACTTGTGAGGATTCAACATATCACACATCTTCATAAAAGGTTGGAAAATAAAAATTCAGCTGTACATATTTTGTTTGTACCAGTGTCACATTTAATTATATTAAGCGTAACGGTAGAAAACCAGCCTAGCTAGTGTGTTAGCATTAGCCAGGCTATCATTGGTTGGGCTAAGTAACGCTAGCTAAAGTACGTAGGGCCTGATAGTTTTAAAACCCTGTTACTGTTTTCATCATCAACAGGGTAACAGGTAGTTGCTAATATAATAGCAGTAATTAATACTCGTGTCAACCAAATATAGTTTGTAGTTGATAGCGCCTGATTTGGGGAAAGATTTTAACACAAGTAACCAAAACAAGTATGACGTGTAAAAGTACGTTACCGATATATTCGAACCTCTTTGTAACGTTATGTTAGAATGATGCTCTTTTCCACTGTCTACCGTGTAATCGTTACACTTCAACTGAGGCTGATTGCCTAAATATAAAACAAGATAAAGATATAGTAGTTAATTACAAACAACCATCATCCATATCACACGAAATAATCAACATCACAACTAGGCTAACCTTGCTCATTTTCAAAAGAAGAGAGACACTATTGCACCTGTGGCAGGATTAACTAATGATCAGTTAACAGTTCAGTTGTACTCAGTCCCGCTCACCTTGCCCCCTCGTCTCCACACAAAACGGTGACAGTTATTTAAATAAAAAATTATAGTCACTGAATAGACACTGTCAGGTAAAAAAATAAAAAATACAGATATGATGGAAAAAACAGAAGGTTGTCATTAAAAACACATCAGAATACATAAAAAAACAAAATTAAAATAAGATTGTAAGTGCATGGTCAAAAAATGTACAAGTGTGTTACATTAATTATTTATCGGAAGTTTTTTTTTTTTTAAAGCCTGTGTTTTATGTTTCCTTTTTAAGTTCATGTTTTGATTTCAATGCCAAATTTTATTTTCAAACACATGACCCTCATCACTTCCTGATATCTGGGTACATTTGTGCTGATAAATAATGAGTAGCACAATAAAATCTTGACACAGGGTAAACCCTGAGCAGCAAGACTTGGACATTTAGACATTTTCATACAAGCATGCTGTCAACATATACTTCATTGTTGAGTTGCCAGTATTAATTACATCTGTACAGTGTAATGCAATATACTACAATAGTCTTGTAATAAATCATACATCTGGGAAGCTTGTAATAAGTTTTTATTTAAAGTCAGAGAGATGTTTATTCGACTTAATGCTAATTTTTGAATTTTTTGGTAGGTTTTGGAGGGTGTTTAAGAGCTAAACCGGAACTGAATATTGAAATATTGATTGTGTTTTGCCTTTCTTTTACTTTTCCAGAGTTGTCCGTTAAAGACAAACATGGTTAAAGAAACAGGCTTCTATGACACATTGGGTGTGAAACCTAATGCTACCCCTGACGAACTGAAAAGGGCCTATCGCAAACTAGCATTGAAGTATCACCCTGACAAAAATCCTACAGAAGGAGAGAAGGTAAGTACCTTTCATTACACATAAACATTAGTAGCTGTATTTAAGTTTCCTTGCATAGAAATGGCAAATTTTGTTATGGAAACCTTCTCATAACAGTTCAAACGCGCTTATTTGTAAGGATAGTGTTCTTATACTGAAAATACAGCTTTATTAATGTTCAAAATCTTAAAATCTATTGAAAAATCTGTTGGATATTGCTAAATGAAATAATGTAATGGGTCAGATGAAACAGGGTATGAGTAGTTTTTGTTAAATCTATTTTTGTTGCTCTTTAATAGAATTATCAAAATTTTCTTCTTGCATTTGTAAAGGCCATATAAAAGAGCTCAGTCATCAGACCTATATTATTTTGCACACAATATCTAAGAGTTGAATACTTTTTTAAGCAGTGGTATATTACCAGAAATGCTTTTTGACCCTCTTTAAAGACACATGTGTTTTTCTTTCTTTTCTTCATAGTTCAAACAGATCTCACAGGCATATGAGGTGTTGTCAGATGCCAAGAAGAGAGAGCTATATGACCGTGGAGGTGAAAAGGCTATAAAGGAAGGAGGGACTGGTGGTGGCGGTGGGAGCTTTGCATCACCCATGGACATCTTTGACTTGTTTTTTGGTGGAGGTAGTCGGATGCACAGAGAGCGAAAAGGTACGGAAATATTAGAGAAATAATCACTAAACTGAGTTTAGTGATTGCACTAAACTGCAATCTCATTGCAAATATATCGGGGTCAGCATATATTAGGCTTGCCACTTTTTTATAGAAATAAAACCCATTTAGTTCATTTTCAATCATGCGCCCATGTTCATCAAATAAGAAAACAAATTTGTACAATACTAAGCATGTTATCAATACTTTTATAAACTGAAAGTGTCTCCTCTGTGCTGCAGCAGCATAGTTGCAGTAGCAGGAGTCAGATTTCACTTATCACATGACAAGAGTTGACTGACAAGATGATAGTGGAGGAGCTAACGTTAAAGTTCAAAGTAAGCGCTCTACAGATATTGAGCGTCATCGATGAATATCTTTTCTTGTAAGATGTCTGGTGTAATTGCCAACACCGGTGTTGTCACGAGTTTATTAACTGGTGGGAAAATGTCCTCACCGTGGCATCTCTAACGTATGTGTTTCCACCATTCTGTAGTTTGTCCACCAAAGAATAGTGAAAGTTTATTTTTCAACTGTAAAATGTTGCCCAGCACATTTCTTGGTCGCAATTGTTAAAAAAAACATATGTAAGGGAACCTCATCTAAAATGTTTATTTATGTTTATCGGTTGTGAAAAGAAAATTAATATTGGCCGATATATATTATCATCTGATTTTTTTTTTTACTCTCAAATATCACTATCGGACTCAAAGATCCCGTATCAGTTGGGCTATAAGCTCATAAGCTTTGATCAGTTTTCATTTTCTCCCTGGAGAATTTTTTTTTTTAATGGAGCAAAACAAGAATTTCTCCTTGAATTCCCAATGAATCTTCTCCTCATTCCTCCTGCAGTTTGTGAGCAATCACATTATAGCCAAAACGCAGGGCTGTCGAGCCAGCATGACAAATGTTTGAGAGAATAAGTCTGAACTGGCTGTACATCAACTGTGCTATTTGTGACTATGCAGTTTGGCCAAAAGGAAAACAATTCTGAGCCGCAAATGAAGACGTAAACACACAGCTGCTCCCCATCTGTTGCCCAGTGTCATCTTCCATCAGTTTTGTCTCGTTCACATTCATTGTACAGCCGTGTGATGTGTGACAATATTTTTTCAGCCATTTAGAATTAGTAGCAGGAGTTTAGGCTTGTTTCTTTAAACAAATGTAGTATGTAACATGAAAGGAAACTGTTAAGGAATCAAACACAAGGAGTGTGTACTCATGAAATCTTATGATTTGCCAACCTTATTCTAAGAAACAGTGTTTCTGCATCTCTGATTTGTCTTGCCCCAGGGAAGAACATTGTTCATCAGATTTCAGTGACGCTGGAAGATCTTTATAATGGAGCTACAAGAAAACTTGCTCTCCAGAAGAATACTATTTGTGAGAGATGTGAAGGTACGTCTTTAGCTATACACACTCTTGTTAGCGTCCATCACTGCACTTGTTAAGTAATCCAAGTAGGCTTTTCATGGCATGCAGATCTAAGATCTGCATGCCATGAAAACTCTCTTTGTTCAATAACAAAACACATCAGTCTTGTAAATGTGGTCCAGTCTTTGCCCACCACAGTTTATATAATAAGCCAAACGTAAAACAAAAATGGCCATCATCTTTGTTATCCAGTGTGCTGACAGTTTATTTTTCTTGGCAGGTCGTGGGAGTCGGAAAGGAGCTGCACAGATGTGCATGACTTGCCATGGCACAGGAATGCAGGTCCGCATGCACCAACTAATACCAGGTATGGTCCAGCAAGTGTCCACAGTGTGCCACAGCTGTCAGGGCCAAGGACAGAGAATCAGCCACAAGGACCGCTGCAAAGCATGTGGGGGTCGAAAGATCCTGCGCCAGAAGAAGATTTTGGAGGTCCACATTGACAAAGGTGAGAGTTTTTCTAGATGCTTCTGTGACTGTTTGAAGATCGAACTAAAAAAAATAAACATTATACATTCATCACCTGGTCACTAAATTGCCACAGGAATGAGAGATGGCCAGAAGATCGTTTTCCATGGAGAGGGAGACCAGGAACCAGGAATTGAGCCAGGTGATATCATCATTGTCTTGGACCAGCGAGAACATCCACTTTTCACCAGGTAATATATTCTCTGTCATCCTGTGTCTTTTGTTAGTGATGTTTGAAAGAGTGGTACAAAAGTGGTACATGAGCCAAAGTAGAACCACCAATTCTGGTCACTAGAAGTCAGTAAAAATCTAAATTATTACTCAGTCCCATTTGACTTTGAACCCTGATTGAAGTTGAACATGATTCAATTTAAAGTTGAAGAATTGCATTTTTATTACACTTATTAGTAGTTGGCATACTACCCTGTGCTACATAGCAGCACACTGTACTTCTTAAAAACATCCAGTCCACCCAGTAAAATCACCTCTGCTTTCTTTTTTCCCCCATCTCATTCTTGCTGTTGTCATCAGGAAAGGAGAGGACCTGGTCATGTCGATGGAGTTACAGCTGGTTGAGGCTTTGTGTGGATTTAAGAAGCCTGTTCAGACACTGGACAACAGAACTCTTCTCATCACCTCACATCCAGGTAAACTAAATCATTAAAGGCACAGGTACCCCTTAAAATGTCCAATCTTTCAATCAGACTTAATGCCTGACGGTGTCATTTTTAGTGTTCTTATTATTGTTATGTGATTTATATTGAATGTTAGTAAGTTGGAGGGCAAGCTTTCCTTCCATTGGAAGGGATACCAGTATATTGAAGAAAAAAACATCCATTTTACTTGTAAAAATATTTGCACCACCACATCCTGGTGAACAGACACTGGCCAAGAATTGTTTTATAATCCATTGATTTTTGTAATAGTTTGCAGGGCTGGTTAATCTAACAGACATCAATCAGACACTCTACATTTTCTATCCTGACTCGATGTGTGTACTCTGCTGCGTTGTCCCATGCGTTTGTGGAGAGTGTTCAGTGCTGTACACTCCACACTGCACTGCATAGACACTCGCTGTACTGTTGCTCCACTGATAAAATGTATGAATTATACCCCTAAAGAGTGGGGTCTGGTGCGTTACGACGACAGAATACATCCAGTGTCGCTCTTTCCCAACAGTTAAAAATTATTTTCATGAATATGATTTTACAAAAAATTTAGAGAAAAAATATTTATTATAAATAAAAATGTGTTAGTGATAGACTTCATTTATTACCAGAAAACAAATGCCTTGTATTTATTTATTTATTTTAAGGTGCTAAAAAATTCTCTTTTTCGTGACTAAATTGACCCATGTTTTTTTTATCACAGGGGAACTGATCAAGCCTGGAGACACGAAGTGCGTCTTGAATGAAGGGATGCCCATGCATCGCAGGCCGTTTGAGAAGGGACGCCTTATTATTCACTTCTCAGTAAGATGTTTTTCAATACCTGCTTTTTAATCTGTTTTCTTCTTTTCCCTTTTTACTCATCTTATATTTTTATTTCACATATGCTTTCCTTTCTGTAAAAGGAAAGAAATCTATGTCAGCCTCTCACACACAAACCCCATCTCCTACAGTAGCAAACCCCACACTTACCACACCCATACATGAATGTCTGCACCATGTCAACCCCCACCTTGCAGTTATGCCTTATTCTGTCTGAGTCTTTGTAATGTAAAGCTCGTCTCATTGTAGGTATGTTCTGTCACATCTGTCCGTGTTAAATCACCAATAAAATGCCAACAATCAAACAAAAAGAAGTAAGCGTATTTGCACAGCCAGGCACGGTGCTGCACTGTTACATGCTTGTTGTGATCAAACTGTTTATGGTTGTTTCCTTTAGGTGGTGTTCCCCCAAGCCAACTTCCTCCCCGAGGACAAGCTGAAGGAGCTGGAGCACTACCTCCCAGAAAAGCGGGACGCAGAGCAGCCAGATAGTATGGACGATGACCTCTACATCTACGCTGACCTGGAGGACTGTGACTTGGAGAACAGAAAAAGACACCACCATCAGTACCACTATATGGATGAAGACGACTATGCCAACACTGGAGGTGTTCAGTGCCAGACATCTTAAATAACAACTGGCCTGTTCTTATTCCAGAAGCCCATACCCTCATCTCTAAAGCAATGCACCTTTCTGGAATATTGTGCACTTTTTATTTAATTACTTCTCATAAAATCGTAACTGTCTACTTGTTGAAGTTTTCTTTAAAGCTGAATCATGAAACTGTTTCCCAACACCCTCCTGATTTATTATAATACCTTTTGGACAGAGTAGAGTATCTTTAAGTTCCAGGACTAAAATTGGATCTGGGTGAGTGGGATTCCTCGTCATCTCTGGGACTTTATTTTAGTTATTCTTTTCTTTTTCCTGTCACACTGTGATCGAGATGAGGGCTGTTATTACAGAGGCTTCAAAAGAAAGAAAAACTTCTATGTCTAAACAAAGACTGCCTTACGGAGCCCTCTGGGGTCATGGTAGAAAAAACAAACTCGATGTGTAATCCGTGCGTACGGTTTTGTAATCCGTTCCCTCGGATTGTTTTTTTTTCTACACAGCAGCAAATGGAGCTGTCACTACCCAATCCGTACCAGAAACCCGATTTGTTTTGTGCATGTGCGAAAATGCAGCTACTTCCTGTCACTGCTTTTTTTCCTTAAATGCAGAAATGAAAAGCTTCAATTGAAGTCACACTTTATATTGATAAGTGGAATGCATCTTTAGAAATACATATAGACTTTTACAATACTACCAAAATCTAGCAGTCTATGTAAATTTTATTTAAAAAGGTATCTTAGGTTCAAATTAATCATAATAAATACATACATTTTTCATAATTGAATGAATTTAACAATAACTTTATTCATTTAATAAGGAAAAATGTGATCTATTTCATTAGTGCCATATATTAGACATTCTTTACAAAAACAGGAAAAACGTGTATTTAATAAGAAAAAATGTTATCTTCTATTTCATAACTAGTAAAACCAAATATATCATTAATTGATTAATTGGATTTTTCCTTATTAAATAAATACTTTTTTTAAAACTTTTTTTTCCTGTTTTGTGTTTCTAAAGATGCGTTCCACTTATTAACATGAAGTGTGACTTCAATTAAAGCTTTTAATTTCTGCATTCAAGAAAAAAAAATGCGGTGACAGGAAGTAGCTGCATTTTCGCACATGCGCATAACAAATCGGGTTTCCGGTGCGGATCGGGCAGTGACAGGTCCATTTGCTGCTGTGTAGGAAAAAACGCAAACCGTGCGCACGGATTACGCAGGGTTTTTTCCTACCATATGACCCCGAAAGGGCTCCGTACTGCCTGCTTTTCATGCAGTTACACTAAAACTGATGCCAATATTAATATGAAAATAACCTTTTTTTTTTTTATAGTGTTACTGAATAGGTTGTTGTTGTGAACCACTTGTTGATGACTTGTTCAACCCGTTGTGTGTGTGTGTGTGTGAAGACCCAATCTTCAAATGGTGATGGCAGGGGATGTGCATCGAGACTTTAGTTAAAACATTTATGCTGTTTTACCCTTTCAAGGGCTATTTTCTAGACATTTCTAGACAATCTCGAAAATGTGACAAGAAGACGTGAGTTGGGAGTAAAGGTGATAGTGATTCAGGCATGGCAGTATGTCAGTTCAAGCCACTAAACTGCAGATTATTCAGACTAATATTTAAATTTAGTTTAATGTTTTCACTTTTGGGCTGCAATCAGTTGTCTGTGGTGATGCCCACACATTTGTTTTTGTTTTGGAAATCTTGTGTGGAAAGTGGAACATCTCATGTGTCTATATAACACAGTTTGATATGAGCCAAATACGTCTGCAGTTAATGGCAGGGTAGGTATTCAGAGACAAACGGTCAAAGATGAGTAAGAAGTCACTTTATTATTTTTTTAATTACAGAGCAGGGAGGGTTTCCAAGAGCTTAACTCAAACTCAGAATGGGTATGTTAACATGATTCTACATTTCAGATTTTATGTGGTTTGGCGTTTTACGTACGGAACATTATCCAGATAACTGTGTAAACCTGCATCTTCTAACAGGCCCCTAATACCTTGATGGCAAATGTTTTTCCCCTCTTGTAGAGTGCCAAGTTGCACGCAAGTTGAACAAAAAAGAGTAGCTAATGTCTAGGTTGTTGTTTTAAAGGTTTAATGTTCTTGGTTTTAAAATCATTAGAAGCTAAAGAGTTCAGTTATTTCTCTGGTCTGTCTTAAGACCTAAATCTGGAATTTAAATTACACATTTTAATCAAAATAGTAAGTTAAACTTTTTGAGGGTTTTTTTTGCTAATGTTGGCCCACAAGCTATTAAATGTGTCCTTTTTTTCTGTATTTCTAGCCCTAATTAAACGTAAAGTAAATGCCAAATGTCTGTGGGAGGTTATGGAGGGACTTAAAATCGGCACACCTGATACCTCATTGAAGTGTCTGCCTGTTTGAAAGCCTTATCATAACTTAACTTGAAGCTACTTGATAATGCAGTTGTTTGTTTTTAAGTGATGACTTTGCCTTGGATATTCTAAAACACGACTATGCTCACCAGAATGGACATTCCTATTCTTGATGCAGATGCAAATTACTGAGTACTCATAATGTCAAGGGGGACTCAACTCAAAGTTCAACTCAAATAAGTGTTGTCAAGTTCTTAATTTGACTGTATGCGTGTCAGGACCAATGATTTACTTGTTTATGCTCATGTTTTCTAATTAAACGCAGTGTGATGGTCTCTCTAAATTATGTTATTACAATGTGTGAGTGATATTAAATTTTTTGTAACCAGGAGATCACTGATAAAAAGGACACATTTTTTGCATTTTCAAGCGTTTGGTTTTACCTGCTCCTGATGATGGTTTTAAAGTCAAAACACAAGCTTGACACTGCCTCTGTCCTTTTTTTGGAGTAACTTATTTATTTTTTGTAAACAGTCTGCATTTTATAGTTAAACTGGATTCTATTTTGTACCAAGATAATATTGATTGTCTCAAAGGTTAAGAAATATTGCTGCAATTCTAAAACATTGCCCCAAAAACGTTTTTCTTCTGCTAGCTTTCAGCCATGCCACAGGACATTAGACAAATAATCTGCACTAGGACTGAAACGATTAGTCGATTAATCCATTAGTAGATAATTAATTGCCAACTATTTTGATAATCGGTTATTCATTTCAGTCATTTTTTTAAAGCAAAACTGCCAAACGTAGCCCTGGTTCCAGCCTCTAAATGTGAATATTTACTGTTTGTCTTCTGTGACAGTAAACTAATTGTTAGTTACAGCCCTTGTCTGAACTTCAGAAGGTACATGTTGCACAAATGGTTGTCAATAACTTATGACAGTGATTTAAAACAATTCCAGTTTGTGTAGAGACGTCGTGGCTCGACTTAACAAGGCATCCACTTTCAGTTCAATTTAGAGTTTTATTCTCAGGTTTTCTAAACTTAAATGTCTTTGGACAGTATTTCTTCTCTTCTATACAGACAAACATGTTTTTTGTTTCAAAATTCTTAATACTTTTTAAAATCTGGCATTTGGAACTGTAACAACTGAAAAATGTGCCATTTATGGAACAAATCTGATACTTAAGTGAGTTATTTTTAAAATGACACACAACTGGCAGCTGTAAAGGTTTTTGAATTTTATTGATAATTTTTGACATGACTGGCAGTATTATATACAACACAATGAATAATACAAAATAGAGTGTAATGACAACATTATTTTACAACAATGACATGTGGATGATATGACAGAGATAGATGATAAATGGTACCAGATGCTGTAGTGCAAATAGAAAATACTGGTCAAGGCCGTAGCTCTGTTTCTTGCAGGCATACAGTTACTACTGATGCTCAGGAACACCGATTACAGTCAATGCAACAAACGTGTGACCACGTTAAACACATTTATTATATACACACAGCATACAGAATGTGTCACTGGAGCTCCACTGAGGTTTATCTTTAGTCATCATGCATATTTTTACGGAGTACTAAAATGATTGTAGAGCCACATTTAGACACTGCACTGAGGTAGCATGCAGGAAACACGTAGGACAAAACAAATCATCACATCTGAATCAGAATCATTGAATCAAAGTTACAAAAG
Source organism: Maccullochella peelii (assembly GCA_002120245.1). Classification (NCBI taxonomy): domain Eukaryota; kingdom Metazoa; phylum Chordata; class Actinopteri; order Centrarchiformes; family Percichthyidae; genus Maccullochella; species Maccullochella peelii. The sequence goes on along the minus strand of LKNJ01001789.1, from coordinate 165,921 downwards.
TATTATTAGAAACCAAAGCTACCAAATCATATACCTGATATTGTTTGTTTATGCCCAAACAAGAGGCAGTTTCTATTTTAAATATTTTCACGACAGTTCACTATTATGCATTTTCATGTCTAATAAAGACAGAAGAGCTGAAAATGGGGATTCAAACTGCACTGGTGAAGCTGGATCTATGAGGAAGTGTGTGTGTGGTATGGAGGACCTAGACAGTGCTGCGAAAGTTCATAAAGCAAAGACTTTACAAATTAATCACAATAATTAATAAATAAGTGACAAATAGAAGTATTAAAAATAGATTAATTAAGACCTTATTAAATAAAGTTTATAAATTAGTTTAAATATGATTAAAGGATACTTGTTGACACTTGTTAGTGATATTCTATATTTCTCTTATTGTCAACAAACTCAAATGACAAGACCAAAACCAACGCTGAATTCATCCCACTAACAAGTACTGCCTGCGGATCCAAAGCCAGATATAACTTATTCCTCTGTGCCATATTAAAACACATCAATGAGCCACACATGAGTTCCTTTATTACCATGAACATGGGTACTGTAGTTTATTTAGAGTCAATCACACATACACCGTCCTACTGCTGTAAATACTTACTAGAGCACCAAATGTGTATTAATCCGCAGCTGAAACTAGTCCCCAACAAATGTATTATCCACTCCAGTTTGATTAACATTTGCAACAAACTACAGTGCCCAGCTGTTTAAGGAACTTATTTAGCTTTTTAAAAAAATGAAATTATATTTTGTGTGACCCGTTTTTAAAGATATCTTCAGTATGGTCAACTATAGATGTTGTGGTCTTTTCGTTGGATTTATTGACAATAAGGAATACAGAATATTGATGGCTTTATCCTTTAATTTAATATCCTTTAAAGAGAGATTGAGAAGATTTTTAAAAATTCCATTTTGATTTACCAACTTGTCTCTTAGGAATTAATTGTTTTCTAAACTGCTTTTTCCGAGGTCAAAATTTTATTTGGAACCTCTGGCTTTTACAAGAAGTCCTTAAAGCGCTCAGAAAAAAATAGTTCCCTCAATCAGTTAACTGGTTTATAATTTACTGATGGATTCATTTGTAAAGTGCTTTCTTAATCCATATTTTTTAGGAATGAATCACTTTATAACCATGTGTAAGGCTCTCTGGGTCCTCCATATTACGATGCAGGCGACAGCTTAAGGTTTCCATAGCCGTAGGAGGCCATCCTCACTGTATGTGGCAATCAGATTCTCATGTGGGTGGTGAGTGATGCCAATTACATCTTTCTCGTGAACCTGTGAATGCAGAGGAACACAGATCACCACACACTCTCCATTTCCCATCAGCCTGTTACTGTTTCCTTGTTAGTAGGATTGCTACACAGCAGCAGTGACATAGTCAAGAGTATTAATGACTAGATAAAAAACACTGGCAGTCCATGAGTGTGGATGAGCTGCCTCCTCTCACAGACTTTGATAATGAGTGAATATTAGCATAAGAGCTTACGGTCAGTGTTTTCTGCAGCCTTCCTGTTGTATAGTTGAAGCAGTACAGCACAAAGTCTTCTCCCACACAGTAAATCCACTCCCCGCGGGGTGACACGGTGCAACACACAAAGTCAGCTCCTTCTTTTCTATCTGAGCTGAAGGTCTTCACGGTCTGAGGATGAAGCAGAGGAGACATTCAGCTTCAACCAAGATGTTCAGGTGTCGTGTGGATATTAGCATAACTAAAATACTAATGCCTAAAAAAAAAGACCAAAATTGTGAAATGAACAATGTAAGTTGTTCAGGAAGTTTCAAAGAGCATTCACTTTTTATTAGCCATGCTAGCGGAGTGGCTCTAGAGATTGCAACAACTATTGATCGGTTGGTCATTTGGTCCAGAGTGAAATATCTCACCAGCTGTAGTATGGATTGCCATGACATTTTGTACAGATATTCATGGTGCCCAGAGGATGAATCCCATAGACTTTGCTGAACCCCTGACATTTCCCTAGCGCCACCATGAGGTTGACATTTTAGGTTTTGTGTGAACTGTTTTGACACCTTTTGAATGCATTGCCATGAAAGTTGGTCCTGATGTCCATGTTCCTCTCAGGATGTGCTGTAATCACTTTGGTGATTTTCCTCTAGCGCCATCATCAGTATTATCAATACTACGGTTTTTGACCAAATAACTGCAAAACTAATGACATCCCTATCAACTTCAGCTGTACTCTGTTTTTAATGCTAATTAGCAAAAGTTAGCATGCTAACACACTAAACTAAGATGGTGAACATTGTATAAGCATTATACGTGCAAAACATCAGCTTGTTAGCATTGTCGTTTTGAGCATGTTGGCATGCTGACGTTAGCATTTAGCTAAAAAGCATCACTTTGCCAGAGTATAGCCTCACATAGCCGCTAGCATGGCTGTAGACTCTTTTGTTTAGATCTGAATATTGATCGTGAACAGATTATGAGTCAGAGAGCTCTCACCTGACCATGCATGTTCACGATGACCACTGTGTTGGAGTGGTTACAAATCACAAAGTGCTCTGGATTTTGGGGTAGAGGAATCACATTGTTGACGGGGAGTTCTGATGTCCGGGACAGAGATTTGAAAGTGTGGATGCATTCGCAGGATTTTGTATTCCAAATCTAAAATATGCACATGAAATGAATCCACTGAGTGACAAATATTATATACTATATTATATTAGCACTTTCCTGGCTACATAATAATACTGATGCAGCACAGACATGAATTATAGTCAGATCATTTGCCCACTGTACCTTAACTGTGCCATCAGATGAGGCACTGATGATGTGAAGCCCATCTTGAGTGAAAGATGCATCATTTACAAACGATGAATGGCCATTTAACTCCTTTAGTGTCTTGCCTGACCTCAGTTCATAGATTCTAAGAATGACATGTTGAGAAATTGACAGACATAAAAGCTGTTAAAAAATACTAAATCAAATAAAACAGCAACTCTGACTCATTAACAAATCCATGATTATTCAACTCAAGAGGGGATTTTTCTTGAGAGCAGACAAAATGTGTTGCTGAGCCGCCGATGTGTTATTTTTTAACTCCTGTGGAGTTACTGGGTGCGGATTAGCCAAACCATGACAAAATGCCTAATGCTCACTGATTCACTCCGTCTCTGGGAGGATGATTTAGCGTACATAAACAATTCAGACTCCCAGCTTGTGGAATTGCAAAGGGAGGAACACGTTGCAGCTTTGTGCCTGAGCACATGGTTTCTCAGCTGCACCCACACAGCACATGTGCTTCCAACACAGCAGACAGGCTCAGCCCCCCAGGAGTCAGAAATAGATATCTCCTCAACTATGAAGGGGATTCAGTGTTTGTGTTTGTGTGTGAAAGAGAGGAAGTGAAAGACAGACATTTGTGCCCTAGCATATTTACATTCAGGTGCACGACTCATGCGAGCAACATGTGATATCAGGCATCAACTGCTGATGTCTGATATCTGCATGGAATTATGGCGCTTTTTAAAGGTTTAACAAGCAATTCAGTTCACTTTAATTACTGGTTAACTGGACACAGAAGAAAAACACAAAATGGTTCCTTTTCTACTAACAAAAAACTTTTATACTGACCACACAGCTTTTTAATTATGAACCTCTACCAAATGTTCATTAACAGCAAAAACATACATTTTCTGTTAATGAACAAAATCAAAATATCAATATCAGTGCTAAAGATGCTCAATCAGCTTAGGTCCAACTCATTTTGCAAAATGAGTTGGACCTAGTGCAAAATATGCCATTAAACCATTAAAGGGTTAGAAAGAGAAATAAACTGCCAAGTTAATAAATATAACAGTACAGTTTTAATCCTTTTATTATTTGCTTCTTTTTTTTGCCAAATCCTTTTCCCATCTACTTTTTTATTTGCCACTTCTGTTATCATTTATATGGTCTGTGGCAACATTTTGCTAATCTACTGTGGGAACTCACCATCATGTGTGCGCCTTTGAAACCTTTTGTGAATCATGTCTGAGGTCAGTGAGAGCTCTCACTTCCTCCCACGGCAGACAAGCAAAGTTTTGCCACAACAAAACTCCCACCATGTCTTTTTGTTTCTCTTTTAAAACTATTGGTACATCATTTGTGAATTCAGGCATTTCCTTCCCTTTTAAAAACTATGTATGTATGTGTATAGATCTATTTGATAGGACACATTGATCTATACATTGACTTATTCCTTGTTAAATACTTTCCTTAATCTCACCGTGCACAAAAAGCACGTTAACGTTACATCCTACCTGATGGTCTGGTTAAAGGAGGCGCTGAGGATCTGGTTGCTGTCTTTGGAGAAGCTCAGACAGGTCACACCTTTGTTGTGGGCATGCTCAAACCTGCGCAGGCACAAGCCACTCTGGATCTTCCACACCTTCCGCAACAACACACATACGCACACATTTTTGGAAGAGAAGATGTAATGAGAATACCACTTCAATAACGTTATTAACTCAGCTGAATACACTACATATTTTTTCAATATTTTGAGATTGTTGGATTAGTGGCATTATTTCCATTTCCATACAGTGATAACACTAAATGAGGACACAATGACTGGTTGTTTTTGTTGGCAAATATACATAATAATATCAACTGACAGTATTGTAAGACAATATTATAAGAGCCAACCTTTATTTTGCCATTCTGAGCTCCAGTTGCCAGTAGATCTGTATCCTGACTGAAGCACAAACACAGCACAGCATCATCCATCATCATGAAGCTATCTTGGGCCTGATACTTTAAATCCTAATTCATCCATGCAAACACACACACACACACACACACACACACACATAGGGACATGCACACAGAACAGAAAAACAAGGGACAAACCAATAAATGGAACAATAAGAGATTTCCATCATATTTGTTCATATATACTTGCTTTAATTTTGTTTTTAATTTTCTGTTATTTAACCAGGTAAAAATCTCTTTTTGGTCAAGAGGGCAGCATTAAAACATTGTTAAGACAATAAATACAAACAACATAAAGAGACTAAGACAACACGCTACAATATATATAATATATATAAAATATATATAATATGAAGAATATAAGAAGTCTCAGTATTTTAAAGTGTCATGGTATTAAACATATATTTACCTTACTAATTTTTCCAGTGTTAAAGTTCCAGACCTCAATGAACCCGTCCACCGATCCAGTGATTAAGTACTTGCCATCAGGAGAGAAACGGGCACACTCCACATGTGACCGTCGTCCAAACTGCACGTTAAAAGGACACACAGTACGCACCTCATTAACATTCCTTTATCTTACAGAAAACATGCTCGCCTCTGTTTGGTTTGCTGCCTGTGATTCAGACGCACTGAGAAATAAAACACAAATTAATATCAGGCAACCTCAGGGAGCCTTTAAGTTTTCCACCATGCTGCAGTCTAAAGTTGTGTAGGCTGACCATTCTCACTTATAACCTTGGGCAGAGAAAAGCAAGGACGTGCAACTCAGGCGGCTCCATCTGGATGCAAGTGATGAAAGCACAGCCAGGGTGCCTTCAGGTGAGTAAAGCAATTAATTGTGTGTGTATTGTGGGGTTAATGAAGAAGGAGATACAGTATACAGTTTACTGTAAATGCACTGTTTACAACAAAAAAATCCTAAACACTGTTATATAGAGTGTAGTATTGAATATAGTAAAGTATATGGAGTATACAGTAGAAATTTTAATTCTATGTTAATCAGAACCTGTGGTGGCCTACCTTGATGTGGCGATACAGCTGCGTTGGAAAGCTCTCTTTCTCCACATGTCTCTCCTTCTTGCCAGACGTGTCGATGGTCATGTCGGGGGAGAGATGGCCCGGTGACTGCTCTAGTCTCATAGTCTGTGTAGAACAGGGATGAGGAACAGTCAACAGAAAACATAAAGTAGTTTTTTTTAATGTAGTGTTGTTGTTTGCAGCTTGAACAGCTCCCAAAACAAAGAGATAAAGTCATAAATCCTTGGGAAATATACTGCTAATCGCTTCTTGGTAAGAATTCAAATTTAAAATTGGCAGTAGATAATAATAATAATAATAAAAATGATAATTATTTATAGAGCACTTTTCTAAAACCACGTTACAAAGTGTAATGTAGATGTCCTGTTGCAGTTTGAATGGCAGCTTTATAATTTAGTACAATAATATCTTGTAGACTACAGCCAAAACACGATCAGCATTAGTAAGTAGATCATTTATACTATTTAGTGTTAGTATATTGTATAAAAAAGTTCTGACTGACGAGCCAATTCTGTCCCCTTGAAATATTTTACTGGCACTTGCATAACTAACGTGGGAACCTTCCCCTGGGAAAAATGCGCGGCTCTCTCTGTTTAAATAAAAATAGCAAAAAGTCTGTGGGATGTATTTCTTCAGGAAGTTTTTGGAATGACTGCAAGGTTTGACAGCCACAGGTTTATTGTTAAAATATTGCTGTTTCAGTGCAAGCTAAACTCAATGTTCAGAATATAACTGAGGATATAAAATGTATTAATTTGTCACACCCAAAGGACATATAACACATAATTTTTTAAGCCCTCTTAAAGCGCTCTGATTGGTACGGTAGCCTGTGTAGTATGTGACGTGAAGATAGAAAGAGAGCAGAAATGAGGGAGATAGTTTAGGAATTGATTCACAATCAAAGAGTGCTATGGACATTGACTAAGTGACTTCCCTTGTAATATAATTAGAGTGAGTATTGAGAGGGATATTTATCAGTATACTCACACCGACTTGTTCCAGGAGCCCCATGAGGCGAGAAGGAGGCACCACACTGACCTCCCTCACCAGTGCCTCAGCTATTGCCCTGCGTCGCTTCTCCTTGCTGCTGCCTTTCAGGTACGCCTGCAGCGAGAGGGAAAGGACGCTGCTTTATAAAGCACTTACTGATACAGTTGTTTAAAAGTAAAAACCTTTATTGTCTTACCTCACGAGGGTCAAAGTAGGAGCATGTTAGCAGGTTCTCCAAATGGATGTACCTCTCCGGCTGCGTTTGCTTCAACATGATCATGGGGTCGGTTTGTTTGAGGAGTGAACGAGCTGCTCCCACCTCCCTCATTTCAATGAGCTCCATTACAACCTGTTAAAGAGATCAGTGTTCATCAGATGCTGCTAATTCAAAAATTCAAGCCAAGAAGAGTATAAGCTGATCAATGCGAAGCTCACCTGCTCATAAAGGTCGATAAGTGTGTTGTCAGGCAACTTGAGGGACTCGATAGCCAGCAGCACGGAGTCCCAGTGGCCGCTCTTTATATCTGCTATGAAACTGTCGATGCTTTCCACTGTGTTGAGTGAGACGGTGGTTTCCTCCTGTAAGGTGGTCAGTGTTCGGTAGAGGTTGTTCTCCTTGAGGTACTGCATTATCAGGCGGATCACACTAGACAAGAAAGGTTAATATTACAACCAAATGCTGACTGATAATCCTACCTACAAAGCCTGTAGGCCTGTAAAGTAACCTTTTAAGTGTGAAGGGTGAAGTCATACAAGTACTGGAATTGTTTCTATGAGAGATAAATTACCAGTTGCAGTCTGTGTTCAGGATTTGGTCATATACAAGCAACACCAATAACATTTCTGTGTGGAAGAGATTCTGTATTGGTACTTGGTACGTTTTTTTTTCTAGCGTATCTTGATCTTGTAGAGGGCAATGTCAGCGTTTATCACTTCTGTCACACTGATGATAATGATCCTAATGATTCTGAGAGATCAACTGGACACTGAAACGCTTTTATTTTCAAATGCTGTCACACGTGTGGCCACAGATTGTCTGGAAAAGATCATGCGCAACATGATCAACATGGCAAGAGCAGGGATGCTGCTTCATGTGAACTTTTGTCCCAATTCAGAGTCATCTGCTGGACATTTTTACATCCCCTCTCTGTTGTCACTCCATCAGCATCACCCTGCAGGAATGGTGTTTTGCTGGTGCAGAGACATGGATCAGTGGCATTGCAAGCTGACTAGATTAACACCATCCACTGATGCTCTATGCCAGTTTTTATCCTACATTTTCTCCTATTTAACCTCCCACCATAAAAGAAACCCACCACAAGATGAGTTTCAATTTGGCAACAATGTGTACTCCATCCCCACGTTTCCCCACAGGAAGACTAAATAACTAACCAATAAAAAAGCACACCCACATCCTTGCCGGGGGTGGAGAGCCTACTAGATCAACAGGCACATGTGGATGAAACAGACACTATATGTAAAGTGGCTGCAAAACAGCCTGGACCCGCCCCTCTCTCTCTCACCATAATCAGCAAGAACATCAGATTAAATGGTTCAAAGCGACTATTTGAGCTGCCTCACAGGCGAAAGCATAGTGACCACAATAAACAGCATACTAATAATGAAAGCTTATCAGTGATTGGATGGGAGGTTCCACAACAAATTAAACAAACGCCACATGGGTGCACAAACCGTACGTAGACTATAAATAACAGTGTTACAGAAAAAAGACAGATGTAAAGGCTACATTTAGCTTAGTATAGTTGTTTTTTTCTTAAAGTTAAACATTTAGGCAAACGTGTCATATCCTAAGAAATAATATCACATTTTATTGTAAGAAGGAACTTTTAGAAAGACGCAAACACAGCAAAATTATTATTCCCCAAATGAAAATCAGTGATGCCATAAGCAGTAGCCTAGATCAGCCAGCTTAATGCGTAATGTAGCTACAACTCAGCATCCATAACAGACCCACGCACCTCTCTCATATAAGAAATGCTTTTGTTTTGTAGAGTCACACAGGTTGTTCTTATCATTATAACTGTTATCATCACCAAACTATCACTGAAAAGTCGTTATTTACCAAAATAAACCCAAAAGGAGAGCGCACTTACTCCGAGGGCTCCATCTCCGCAGCCATGCTGAAGTTGTCTCCTGCTGCTGCCGCACCGGACTGAAACGGTGGAGCTGCTGGGCTCGGGCTCTGCGCTCGCTAGAGCCACGTGAAAGTCGTCTGCTGAGGACCACCCACTACACGTGCTTCTCTTGTGTCTCGCATTTTCTTTGCGGCGGGCAGCAGTCCCAAACCCTGTGACTGCCNCCCCCCCCCACACACACACCCTGACGCATGCAGATATGTAGAAGAAACATTTCCTGGGCACGTTGTGTGCAGTGCATGAGACGCGCGGCTGCCACGGCATCAGCAGCATCAGCACCACGGACAGAACCCCGTGGCGCAGAGCGTGCTGGCGTGTGGGAGCCAAAACATCGCTCTTAACGTCCTCTAACGGAAGATCACCTCAGTGCTCATCAATATGCAGATACAGAGCTGGGTGCGTCTGTGCCTTTCCCCCCCACCCCATCCCCAATACATGGTGATTGCCAGCCACCAGTGTCTTCCTGCATTACACTTTGCGGGTGCGATGCTGTAGTGCGTGGTGAGTGTTAATCAGTTTCACTTGCCACCTCAGTGAGTGTTTATTTAACCTGCCTGCCTCTGTTTATAGGCCAACACGCCAACAACACAAACCTGTTGGTAAGCAGAAGCCTCGCTAATCCATAACTGAGGTTTTATTACTATACAGTTATGTGGCGTTAATCCTGAAAAGCAGCAGAAAAACAACAGGACAACCTTGCAAAGACCTAATTTGCATAACCAGATAACAACTCACGCTTACAAAAATAGATAAATAGGCCTATACTAAAAACTACCATGTAATGCAATACTCTTAACTTTCAATCTACATGGTAGATACGGCCCACATTTTAACAGAATAAATACAAATAAAGACAAGTAACACCTACAAGACTTCAAAATCTGACCATATTAGTTATGATGCAGCAAGTCAGGTTTCAGATGGATTGGTTCGGGCATTAATAGGCCTACTTTGTCTCATGGAACAGCTGTAACATGTATTACTGTGATTTGGGCAGGAGATGTTCAGGTTGTGTCCTGCTTCCCTTCTGTGGCTGTTTGTTAGTTACCTGCAGCTTTATATTCACAGCCTTCTTGTCACTGACGCTAGACAGGACTTGTAGCGTTCCTGGTGTAGTGTAGGCCTGCTGTCAGTTATTATTGGTGGACACACTGCCTGCAAATGTTCATAGCTTTGTTCACAGGCCAGTGGTAGCTGCAGCAATGCCCCTAAATGAAGATTTATTTGACCTTAATGTGTTCCATTGAGGACTCCATCAGGATTCATTGAGGATTACTTCTCAAAGGTCTGGAGCAAAGCAGCGTGCTCACCTCTGTGGTGTGCTACGGAAATCAGGTGCCATTTGGCGGGGAGTGTCGTTTGACGTAAGAAACTATTGATTTGCTCCTTAAATTCATGGCATTATCAAGGAGAGAGCAACATGCCTCCCAAGTTGACCTCTGTTTGTGGGACATCTTCATCTTTCATTCCCTAAAACAATTCCCTTATGAACATGTGGCAGACATGATGACTAAATCCACACAGAATTCTACAAGTTCCTTAAATGCATTATTAAACCTGCGTTACAGCGCTGTGATGGCCGAGTGGTTAAGGCGTTGGATTCGAAATCCAATGGGGTTTCCCTGCGCAGGTTCAAATCCTGCTCACAGCGTTGATGTCGTCTGCATTAGGCCCAATCATTAGACTACCATCCGTGAGTGGAATATTATGGTTCTCGTCTCTTAGAAAATATAACAGTGAGGACAACTGAACGTTCATAAAAAAATACATTTATTGTGATTAATAAATTACAGAGCTAATGCTAGGCTATATAAGTTTCCTTAATGTAATACATTTCAAATAATTAACTTATTTCCTGGAATGATTTATGTAATTTGTTACAAATTATATGAAAAAATAGTGTTCAACTGATGTAACTTCCAATTAATTAAATCAAATTAATTGACCTAGAGAGTCTCTCAGTGCATAGCCGGTCAGCTATAAACGTGCAAACAGGTGAAATTTGTCAACAGATAATTATAGGCTACAACATATGCAGAGTAAATTCAGGAATTAAATACTGGTTGAGCACTAAATTGTATTTTTTTTATTGAACAAATTGCACATGTCACACATTGACAATAAAAGGATCCATAGTGCAATCCAGACGTAACTGTTGACGATGACGATGATGATTATTAGATTTTTCAAAATAAATATATAAACAAAATCTTTTTTTAGTTGAGTAGCCTATTTTGTTAGGAAGCCTACAACAGAAGACAAAGACAGAAACTGCAATATTTTTTCGTGTCATCGCGTCACAGCTGCATTGACATACCGCGAGAACAGCCGACAACGTTTGAGCAGCGCAGGTGAGCGCCAATTGACTACTCGACCGCGCTGTGTGAGCGACAGTTTTCCTTTGAAGCAGCGTTTTACAGGGTGAGCGTTGTATTTTCTTCTTCTTAAACCGATAAAGTCTACAAAGAAGTTCACAGTTCAACCGTTTACTAATATGAAGGCCCATTTCTTTCCCCCTCTATCAAAGTGTACGAAACATGCCGATGAACAACAACCAGGTGAATACAATCAAGGTAGATGAACCCTGCTTACCTGTCCTTTACTCACACGGCACCAAAACCTGCTAAACTGCTTTTAATCTTTCTCATTTTTGTACACAGTGAATTCCTAAAAAATGTCTTCTGTTTGAATTTTGTAGGAAATTGTTTGTTAAATGACAGACGTAGCAATTAAAGGTCCCCTAAATAATCTAGCCTACCAGGCACCGAGGGCTTCCATTTTGATATTGTATCTCGGCAACTTTGGGAAGATTTTTTTGATTAGATATGACCAAAATTACACAATACATAGCCTACAGAACATTTGTTAATCAATTACACTGTTTATTTTGCTGTAAACCCTCCTTCATGTGCTGCCTGTATCTGGACTTAAGCGTTTTGTCTGTCTGCTGTTTTCTTGCCGAAGGTACAGACTGCAGCTGCCAGACTGGCCAAGCTGCCAGTGGTTCTCTCAGCTTGTACAAAGCTGTCAGTCTTGTACACTGACGCTAAATACAGCCACCCCAACCTGAGGTCTCTGTGTGAGGTGCTGGAGAGCAGTGTGGCGGCGGCCTGCGACAGAGTTTCACCTCTCATTGTTAAACTGGAGCCCCAGAGTGAGTACTAGGGCTAACATTTTAGGCTGTATTGTTGTACTGTATACTCCCTTGTATATTTATGATGTAGCCTACTTTGGTTGTGGATGTGAGCCATGGATTAAAGGAAACTGCCAGTGAATTTACTTTAGGGTTGTAACTAATGATTACTTTCATTATTGATTAATCTGTTAATTAAAAAAAAAAAAAAAAGGGTTATTAAATGTCAGAAATGAGTGAAAAACACCCAACACAAGTTCCCAGAGACTAAGGTGATGTCATCAAATTGCTTTTTGTCCAACCATTGGTTCAAAATCCAAAGATGTTCAACTTTAAAGATTTGGAAAGACATTTGAACCTTAAAATATTTGGAAATCTTTCTTAAAGAATGACTTAATTATCAAATTGTTGATTTTTTTGTTTTGTTTATTAATAGTCAACTGATTTTAATTGTTTCAGCTCTAATGTAAAGGTTCATTGTGAGCAATAGCAGAAAAACAGTGTGCTGAAGAAATGTTTTATAATTTTTAATAACTTGAGTGAAAACTATCAATATTAAATGATGCGATGTAGGAACTAATTTCAACAAGTTACACAACCCTATCATGAGCAAGTGATCATTTTAATCCTGGTAAGGTCATACAGCTAAAAATAAACATGTTTCATACAGTATATTAACAGCATATGTGTACCCAAATTAATAACTAGGGCTAATGGGTAACACCTTTTAGGTTGCTGTTTGGCAGAAAGATGATGCAGGTAATACTGAAGTTATATGATTAACATACTGCTGAATGAAGACTGCAGGTGTCATTTATTGTAGAAATGAGAACACGGTAACGGCTACACTGTCTGCATTTTCTCCAGTTTCCATGGCAAATGATGTTGCATGTAAAAGTCTTGACTGGCTGGAGACTACATTCCCAGTGCTTCACACACCCACAGAGAAGGTAACCTTTTTTTTTTCCTCTTTCACATCTTAATGAGCCATACAAATTAATTGCACAATTCTCCCCAGGCAACACAAGAAGCTATACGACCGTCTCTCCTGGCTTCGTCCTTGTTTCACCCAGATTGTTGCCACTGCCAAGAACAAGATGCACGAGATCCAGGATGTGGTGAGCATCGCAGCTAATGGAACTGTGGACTGTGTGCAGCACACAGCCACATGGCTGATGGGCAGGATGCAGCAGGATGATGACCAGGCTCACCAGTCACTTGTGGAGAGAACCATCAGCATGGCCAATACGGGACTGGACTCTGCTCTGGTCATGTCAGAGGCTCTGATGGACCTTGTGATTCCTCCCACTGAACAAGATAAAGGTACACAGCGTAATGTGGAGTTCCTGATAGAAGTCGCATTCAAGGCTTACACTTGACTTTGTCTGTCACTCAAAATATCTTCTTGCTGACTTCATAGAAGACGCTCACCTGTTGGAGGGTTTTGAGGCGGCCACGCTCAAGAGCAGTTACTCTGTGCGACTGGTTTCACTGACTACCAAGCTGTGTAGGAGGACCTACCACATGGTGGTGCAGATGCAATCTGTTCAGGTGTGCTGTGAGTACAGTTTAGAGGAAATGTTCAACACATTGGGAAATACGCTTATTTCCTTTCTTGCCGAGAGTCAGATGAGAGGATCGGTACCTCTTTATTATCTGTCCGTTGAATATGAAGCAGTATGTGTCGGACTATTTCCTGGCCGTGTGCTGTATAGTTACCTTTTGACTAAGTTGAACAGGAATTAAAATTATGTAATGTGTTTCACCACCCTGATGAGACTTATTGATGGTATTGATCTCCTCATGTAACTCTGCAAGAAGGCGAATAAGCACATTTTCCAACATGTCGAACTGTTCCTTTTAACAAGAGGTGGAAGGGTGGTTGAGTCTCAAGTAGTACAGTTTGAGCATCCATTGTTAGAGCAAACAACATCAAATTATTCAAAATGATATTGACTTCATAATGGAGTTGTATCTAGGAAATTACATGGTTGTTACACACACACAAGAATCAAGTATTCACCAGTTTTGGCTAAATTATTAGCATATTTTCTTTGCAGTAACGTTAATATTTTACCTTAAATATTTATAGGACATTAAGCTATGTTTTTCCTTAAGGCAATCTAACTTTTACAAGTAAACAGTGACGGTAACATGCTGATGTAAGTTTTAGTATTAGAAAATGGAAGTATTAGAAATGTCTTGATTTTGTTCTATACTTGTATTCAAGTCAATTTGACAGCTTCTGTTTTGAATCAGATAATTGGCTGGTCACATAATAGGCCTCTTTCACAGAAGACACTGACTTGTCATAGCAGGAAAAGCACAGGTGTTACTAATAACATTAGAGACGGCTCAGTTTTATTCAAGTATCCCAGTAAGTCAAGACAGTGTGATAGTGAGCCAGCATGCACAATAACAGGACCACTAAATGTAGTCATGAATTTCATTATTTACACCTGTGCTTTTCCTACTGTGACATGTCAAAATGTGTTTGGTGAAAAAGGCCCTTGGAACCCATTTCTCAGTCATTTCACTTTTTTTATTGTTAGCTCAGGATAAAATATCATCGATAAATTAGACTTTAGCTAAATTCTACCTTTGTCCTTTACTCTACAGATTATGGGGAATTTGTCCAGATCTTCACCTCTGGTTCAGGAACTTCAGACCAGCTGCCTGACCTTGGCCTGGAGCATCCAGGGGCTGCCTCAGTACGTGCAGCATCAGCTTGTGTGTGTCTTTTTCTTTATCTCCCAGATGTACAACTTATGCTGCCCGCCAGCCCAACACCAGTTTTATCAAGATAAAAGTCGTCTCAATGCTGTGGAGGCCTCCTCACCTCACAAGGATGGGGTCCAAATTCACCCACAAGCTACACCTACCTGTCGAAAGAGGAAGCCAAACAAGATGCCTGTGTTTGACCATGGGTGTAATGTTACAAGATGTGTTCGTTGATATAGAAGTTTGTGTACTTCGTATAATTTGTCCCCCAGCTCTCAATGGGGTGCAACTGAAAATAAAAGTTGAAGATTCATGATCTTGGATTCCCCTTCTCCCTTGAGTCCAGCAGCTGTTCAGGCAGAAACCACTGTAATGCCTACATATGGGCATTAAGTCAAAATTGGGGAAATACAGAGCCTGTAGCATAGGCAGTTACTTATGAAATTACTAGTTAGGAGTTATTTTGTAGATTGAAATACCCCTCAGTGATGATGCAGAATGCCTTAAGTGAAGTCTGGAGAGACTTCACCAAGGCAAGGCTGCAGGCCCTGATTATATCAGTCCCAGGGTCCTAAAGTCCTGTGCTACCCAGCTGTCTGGTATCCTGCAACACATCTTCAACCTGAGTCTGGTGCAGGAAAGGATACTGGTGCTATAGAAAACATCTTTAGTACCGGTACCTAAGAAAACCACCTATCTGGCCTCAATGACTTCAGACCAGTTGCCCTGACGTCACATGTCATGAAGGTACTGGAGAGACTGGTTCTGGACCACAGGTGAAACCTGCTCTTGACCCTCTTCAGTTTGCTTATCAGCCTTGTGTGGGTGTGGACAATGCTGTCATCTACCTGCTGCAGCGTGCTCACTCTCACCTGGATGGTAGTGGTGTCACTGTGAGAATCATGACTTTTGAATTTTCCAGTGCCTTTAATACCATCCAACCACTTCTATTGAGTGAAAAGCTGCTCAGGATGGGTGTCGGCACGTCCACGGTCTCCTGGATCGCTGACTGTCAGATAAGCCCCAGTTTGTGCGGCTGGGGTGCTCCCTGTTTGATGTGGTGGTTAGTAACACAGGGGCTCCACAGGGGACTGTCCTGTCTCCATTCAGGTTTACTCTGTACACCTCAGATTTCCAGTATAACTCTGAATCATGCCACCCGCAGAAGTTCTCTGACTCAGCTAATACACCCACACTGGTGGGGTGTATTAGAGATGGGCAGGAGGCTGAGTACAGGGAAGTGGTGGACAACTTTGTGGAGTGGTGCAGTAGGAACCATCTGCTCCTAAATGTCAACAAGACCAAGGAGAGATGGTCGATTTTAGGAGGACGACAACTGCAACCAAGCCTCATGGGTGGGGAGGTTGGAACTGTTGAGCACTACAAGTACTTGGGTGTCCACTTGAACAACAGACTGGAGGACCAACACCGACGCTGTGTACAAGAAGGGGATGAGCAGACTATTTTCTGAGGAAGCTCAAATCTACCAGTCTGTGGTCGCGAGTGCCATCTACTGTGCTGTGGGAGCAGCAGCAGTGCCAGAGATGCCAGAAGGATCAATAAACTCATTCACAAGGCTGGATCTATCATTGGACAAAACCTGGAGATGTTTGAGTCAGTGAGGAGCAGGAGGTCACTGAACAAACTTGTCTCCATCATGGACAATCCATCCCACCCCCTCCATGACACACTACAAGGACAGGGGAGCTCATTAACAGACTTTTTGCACACCTGTTCTTGTTGCTTTTTTACTTTTATTTCCCATTGTTATTGTAGGCAGTCTTGTTCTGCAGATCTGCTTTTTAATTTTATTTTAAATTTCTTCTCCAATCTGGAGATCTGCAATTGTGCTGCTGCAACAAAACAATTTCTCTCACAGGATCAATAAAGTACATCTATCTTAAAGTAGTTAGACACCGACTGTTTAAACAGCACTAATTTCAGTTAAACTCAAAATTAAGCACATACTTTTCTTACAGTAGTTGAGTAAAGGGTGTGTACGTTTTGATGGGTCTAGGCACCCAACCACGATCTGTCATTAATTTCAGTCTTCATTGCCTACCATAATTCAACTGACAAACCGGCAATCACATTTCACAAATATTTATAGTATGAAAACGAGATTAACATGACTTTTTCAGCAAACCATTACTTTATTTGACTTTGAGATTTCACTTTTGGCTGGACTCTGACTTGGATGTGGATGCTCTCAGAGAAGAAAGGCGGCGCCTCTTGGCGATCTGTTCCTGGCGCTTCTCCTTGGCCTCCTGAAGGAACAAATGTGTGTCAGTATAATTTTTCAACACATCTAAAACGCAGCTATTCACACATAAGTCAAGCCCCCCACTCTGTTCATTCTTAACTGCTGAGAGCTCTCAGCACACAATCTGATGCCAGCTGCTAGATAATGCAATGGTTTACTGCTAAGGGCCATTTTTCTGGTAATGACAAACATGGCCCTATATACTTTGACTTCAATTTGTTCATTTTATGTTTAAACAATTGTTGGCAAGAACACATCCAACATTCAGGTGACCTAATAATTTGCAAAATATGATCCCACCATATTAGTGAGATTTTAAATCTTTTTATAGAGCAATCAAAGCAAAACTCAAATTACAAAATTTCAAGACAGTTGCACAAATCAAATAGGAAATGACAACTGTTAAAATTATATTTCTATACAGTAATATACCTCAACTTCAGTACAATAGCTAAAATATGTAAATGATTATCACAATTGAAAGGTTTCCTTCTAACTATGGTGCATTTAATCTCAGCTTTAAGTTCTATCAACTGGTATAACTAAGTTGCCACATTATTGATCTTTACACCTTCAGAAAAAATACACCAGAAAACCAGTGTCGATAAATTTCAAAATGGTTTAAAAATGTACATTTGAGTCGTTTGTCTGAAACGTGATGTGTGATCAACTCAGTCATTTAATTGTTTAAAGAAAATGTTCATAACTAACAGGTTCAGTTCTTAGTTGCTAAGCTCTGTAATAAGAGGGGACAACAAATAAAACATTACCTTCATCCTCTTGGCCAGCAGCTTGGCGTACTCAGAGGCCTCCTCCTTGTTCTTCTGGGTGCGCTGTCTCTTGAGGGAGATGCGGCGGCGCTTGTGCTGCAGCACACGGGGCGTCACCAATCTCTGGATCCTGGGAGCCTTAGTTCTGGGCTTCTTGCCTACCAAAGAGAGGGGATGCAGTTAATACTGATAATGCAAATACATGCCAGGTGTGGTAAAGGGCGAGTGCAGAATGTTCCCATTGGCCACCTTCAGTCCAACAGCTGAAATGGTTTTATAGATGCAGGTGAGGTGCAAATACTGAGCATCATTAACGCTGAGACTCGATGGGAACCACAGTCAAAATATACAACTTCTAACGGTGAGACAGCAAGAAAGATCTGCGTTCTTGGTTTCCAAGTTTTATCTGGCAAAGAAACTTAAATCACAGGACTAGAAAACTTTTTCTTGCTGCTCCTCAGTTTCTGATTGCATCATATACAGGATTACCAGATACACAGAATACTGACAAATATAACGATGCATGTATAGGTCTATTATACTACAAAAAAAAAAAAAGGCTGAAAAAAGCTGGAAATTGGTGCAATAGTCCTTAATCATAGCATTTCGAGTTTTACAAAAAATGTTACTTAGCCATGATACATGCCAATAAATTAACACAATCTTGTAATCTTTAATTGCAAAAATATTTGAATTGTGACAGCATATCCCACCACAACACTAGCTGGCTTATGTAAAAACTGACTGTGGAAAAACTGCTTTTATCTTACCTTCTTTAGTCAGGGGTCTCCTCACAACATACTGCCTAACATCATCCTCCTTAGCCAGGTTGAAGAGCTTGCGGATCTTGCTGGCCCTCTTGGGACCAAGACGGCGAGGGACGGTGCTGTCGGTCAGCCCGGGAATGTCCTTCTCGCCTGAGAAAAACCAGATCAGGAGAAGATTTAAGATTTGATTTAAGACAAGTTCACTTACAAACTGCACTGCTTACATCTTGATTACTTGCATGATTTTCATCAATCACTAAAAATAAAATTAGTCAAAACACACACAAAAGTACAGTGTCTAGTTCCCAGAGAAAATGGGGCTGCTGCCTGAGCCCAAAGCAGCAAAATGACCAGGGCAACTATCACTATAAAACTGTTTCTCTTGAGTGCCATGATCGCTGTCCAACAGGAAACTGCAATAATGTCAAATAAATAAACACACTGCTGCATATAGTCATATTAAAAAAAACAAAAAGACACAAACATGAGAGAGCAATGCAGTTCAACCATCCACTGATCCTGGATCTGGTCGCATCTGGTAAGCAGCTCCACAGTTACTCTGGCAACACACTGTCCCCCCTTAATGACTATAGAGCAATCAAAAAGGGTCTACTGGTGTGCCATAAACAATTTATGAGTGATTGAGACATTCCTAAATCAGATTTAGTCATCTCAAACAAGCCTGTACTGTGTAGCAATCAAGAATTATCTGCTGGTTTCCAGTTCACTTTAGTATGCAATTTACTATTTCCATAAAATGGTCCACATGAGCCAGACTGAACACACTACCTTTCTTGACAATGACCAAGTTGAGAACGCTGAGATTGGCGTCAACGATGCAACCACGGACAGACTTGCGCTTGCGCTCGCCAGTCCTGCGGGGACGGTAGCAGGAGTGGCCCTTGCTGAGCAGCAGGCGCACACGGCCGTGGGTCAGCACACCCTGTTTCATGGGGAAGCCCTGCTTGTCATTGCCTCCGCTGATGCGCACCACATAACCCTGCAGGAGTAGAGAAAACAAGTTGTTCTCTGCCTTTCCATGTGCAGTACCTGGTAAACAATGTCTAAAAGAAAAAGAATTGTTTGCAGGATACATTAAGATCAGACCTTCCCACTTACATTTATAATTGCACTTAATTTTTGAGCACAGATAGGGCTGTAGTCTATACAGGCTCAAGTTTCTGAGCTTCTAAGAATAAAGACTGTAGTTGGATAGTCGACTGCTCTTCAATGAAGTGGCCAAAATAAGCAAGGCAGGGGCTGCTGTGGCTCAGAAGCTAGAACAGGTTGTCCATTAATTGCAGGCTTTGTGGTTTCATTCCCAGCACCTCCATATCAAAGTGTCCTTGAGCTAGACACTGAACCCAAACTGCTCCCGATGGTCATGCCAGCACGTCATATGGCTATAAATGCAGTCCATCTAGCGTTCCCTCCGGCCTGTGAACTTTTCAGAACTCTGCAAACCCAATTTGGCATTTAGACTTAATTCTGCAGTGTCTTGCATTGCCCCCTTGCCCACATTTAGATTTAAACTTGCTGAGTTAACTAGTAGTTTCTTTGAGGATGCAAGGGAATTGAGAGAGCGATGCCTTTACAATCAACCATGATTAGATGGTCTGGTTGTATCTGGTGAGCAGCTCTCAAGTTTCTCTGGCAACACACTGTCCCCCCTTAATGACTACAGATCAGTCAGAAGGGTCTACTGGTGTGCCACATTGTGTATGATATCTACACGTTTCCATCAAGTCACACTGAAATGTACACTCTGCACCATGATGTACTGACATAAAGCCACATCACTTCCAAAGAGTGAACAACTCAACATTACCTTCCACTCATCTCCCAGAGGGTCAGCAGGAACCTCGGTGGCCATACGCTTCTCATAGAAAGTTCGCAGCTTGCGCTCATCATCGACTTCAATCAGCTTCTGGCAGCCAGTAGCGGGGAATGAGATGTTCAGCTGGAAAAGAGTTGCAGTGCAATTGTTACTACATGTACTTGATCCTATTGGGTCCCACATAGGTCATGACAGGTTATCAAAAGTCCTCATGCAGGTAGGTGTAACGTTAGCAAGTGAAGTTAGCGGTGTAGGGAGGAAAAGGCACACTTGAAATAACTGGAGGGGGGGGAGTTCTGACAAAAGAGTAAAACATACCCCTAACTCATAATAATTTTTACAATTATCAGTTAGCGTAGCTATTTGATTCGATACAGTGGCTCGGAGGCCTGTTAGCTTCTCTGCCGGCTAAGTATTCATAGCCCGTTGACGTTAGCCCTTTGGACACTGCTAGCATTAATACAACCAGTTTAACGTTATAAACGGACAACGCGGATAACACAAGTTCAAGTAACGTTAGCTACAATTTGAAAACTCTTGAAAACTGAGACTTGAACTCGGTGCACATTTCTCCCGGTGTGCGGCCATGTTTCTACAGCTCACTTGCCCAGAGGATCGTCAGCTCACACTTATCATAATCAAAGCTCATCCTAAGTATCAACGCCGTGGCCGCTACATCAAACTAATCCGCTTCATAGTTCAGTAGCATGGCATCAACCGTACAAGAGTATTTACAAGAAAATAGGTTTCCACAGAGATTAATATTTAGGGAAACATTGTACCTTCATTTTGCCAAACCGGCCCTACAACGGTCCGCCACGGAAAAGAGAACGGATATCCGCTTCGTGGTCTCACATAGGCTTAAAATGTTATCGCGATAACTGGCTCGCTGTCTAATCCGACTCAAGGTGATGGTCGTTAAACAAATTTCACCAAATAACTAAAGTCACCAAACGCGACTGTATTAAACTGATTAACTGAACTGAATATATGCCCTGGTTTTCGTTTGCATATAAAATACTACAACTATAAGAGCGGTAACCCTCGTGCAAAAAAAAGGAAAGACTTGTACAAAATATTTTCCTAAAACTCAAAGCAAGATAAAGAAATCACATTAACTAATTAATCATATTAATTCATGTTCATGACCATGTAAGTATATATAACATCAACACGAGAGTATTATTGAGTCATTATGAGCATGCGTCGGCCAGGGGGTGCCAGAGAGTAGATGAGGAGCTGTGAAGTAAAGATAATTACCATCCCAAGAGAAAAAGCCTTTGTACGCTTGACAAAGCATCTTCAAAATTACACATCACCTTGAGTAGGCCTATTTAGCAGTTAATTAATGCAATAATCTTTAAGCGTTGTCTACTGATATCAGACTTCGACATGCTGAAAGTTTCTCATTTTAAAGTGTGAAAAAACACACCTCTTTATAAACTTTATTAACAACACGAAAACAACAATTTACAACAAATATGGCTTTGCAAACAAAGACATGCAAATCCAAACGCACCGGACAAAGCTAGGCGAGAGCTACAAAAGTGATAGAAAAGAGAAATAAAAATGTGTAAATACAAGAAATACAAAATTAAGCTGAAAAAAACAACAACTAAAAACCCAATTAATGTAGAGGTCAAAACTAGGTTTTTTTTTAAGATAATCTACGGTTTCATCAGTCTTTAGGCATTTTTTCTGCAAAGTTCAAGGATGACAGGAAATGACAGAATCCTTTATGAAAGGTAAGACAAGGTGGTTTAGTTTTCCAAAATCTTGCCTTATATATAAATAGAATTTACCAAGTATAACATTATTTAGGATGATACCAAAAATGAATTATTTCCTTTAAAAAGTAAGTTCCACCACAACAATTCTAGAAGACAGTCAGGTAATGAACAATAAGTGATCTGTTCTGTCGAAGTTTTCGTAACAGAAAATGAAGCAGTTCCACTTAAGTCCAAATCACTGTCTAAGGAATTCCTGAGGGATATATCTCTGCAGTCTATAGTCAATTTAGCCTCTTGAAGGAATAAGAACAATACACAATTTTCTTGATTTTCAGCACTAAACAATACAAACTTGTTTTGCAACGTAACATTATTATGATGGCTCTGTTTCACGTGCCATACCAGTGAGTCAGCATGCACGCAATACCAGGGCACTGAAACTCACGTTCACATTTAATGCAGGCGTAGGCCTTTTTCATAGGAACAAATTGGACATATTAAAGTAGGAAAAGTACATCTGAAAATAGTTAAATGAATGATGGCTGAACTCAATTTAGCTGCTTCAGTTTCAGGGTTCTGGTATTGTGCATGTCATGACTTGCTGGGACACTTGAACGGAACCGAGCCATTGTTAATGTTATGAGTAACACCTGTGCTTTTCCTGCTATGACAAGTCAAAATGTCTGCTGTAAAAATAGCCTATTAGTAACATTATTACTCACATCTGTGTTTAACAAACAGTGATGACGGAAGTACTTCCAACCACCACATGTTACTAGTCAAAGTCCAGCATTCAAATTCTGAGTTAAGTAAACTAACTATCAAAACTATCAAAAGTAAAAGTACAAATTAGGCTGCCCCTGTCAGTGGTACATTATTATATATCGCAGTGCCTTATTATTATTGATGTATAAACATGAATTAGAATTTTAATGTTGTAGATGGTTGAGATTGAGGTTATTCTAACTACCGTATATACTGTAGGATAGCTTAATTTATTGTAAAACAATAGCGTCATATTTTATACACTCTTAGTCTTATAATATGAATCTGTAAAGTAACTAGCAGCAGCTAAATAAATGTAGTAGATTAAAAAGTGCAAAAAATCTAATTAAGCAGAAGTGCAAAGTATCATGTAATGGAAATAAGATAAGATAGAAATGTATTTATCCAGAGGGAAATTGTTGTGCAGCAGTTGTAGGACAGAAGTAGGAAAGAGTGCAGATAAAAAGAGCGCAAATATACCTATCAATAAAGGTGCAAGTATAAATATATATGACTAACAGATATCTAAAATCCACAAAATGCAAAATATACACAATACCAAAAATATAAATGGTATAATGGTAAGGATCATAAGTTGCTAATATCTCAAGTTGTTTCTTTGTGAGTTAGATATGAGAAATGGCATATAGCTAGGCTATGTATGTAAAATATCAAATTTAAAGTACAGGTAAGTGTATATGGTTAATTCAAAATACTCAAGTAAAGTACAAGTACCTCAGAATTGTACTTAAGTGCAGCACTTCAGTAAGTGTACTTCCTTTTAACACCACAAGTAAAATTGTCTAGGTGAAAACAAAAGCAAAAGCTGGTTAAACATGTGGGGGATAAAGAAAACTGACACTGATATTATAATGCTATATTGTTTAAATCCTGTTGTTAAATTGCCTTTTAACATGTTTATTTATTTTTTGGTTTAATCATTCTTTTAAGTTCATCATCCCTCTCTCAGCTGGTTGTTTAGGTTTTACCGACAAAATAGACAAAATAAATAAACGAGGGCTTCCGGGTCCAAGGCCACTGTAGTCACGTGTCACCGAAGAAGGAAGCAGATAGGAGTGAACCCTCTCGCAGCGCTTGAACACTGGCTACAGACCGAGCAGCTGTCAATTCACAGTACGGTGCTTCAAGCCAAGCAGGAGGCTTTGTGGAAGGACAGGGCTTTAAAATGCAGCTCAGGGACGATTACTGTAGTGTACCACATTGACAGATGTCAGGTCTCAAACGTTAAAATCTAGCTTGCGATCAACGAGACGAGAGATAGTGACTTTCCTCCCTCTTTTTTATCTCCAAAGCTGACGGCGGAGTGTTGTCTGCTCCGCACAGTCCATCCGACAGAACTAGTCCAGACATGAGTAACGTTAATCTGATTTTTTGGGACCAGTTGCAGGCTGGCAGCTCCGACGTGGACTGGTGTGAAGGCAATTACCTAATTTACCCCAGCATCGCTGAATTTTATAACACGGTCGGTTTGAAGTCGTTGGACTTGTTAGCTAACGATGTGTTCTTTTTAAGAAAATGAGTTTTGCATAATGCGGTTTTGTTTACAGTCACAGCTAGACCACAGCTTCTCTGGCTTTGTTTTCATTTGTATTGCACTGCTTTCTTATAGCGTTTAATATTATTCTCAGGTAACCTATAGCTAGCTGTGAGTTGTACTGACTTTCGACAGTTTGGCTGTTTTTCAGCTCCAGCATCATGTTGTTTACTGTTAGCATCAGGTTACAATTTTTCCTTTTATTCATTTCCACTGCCTGACAGTTTGTAAAAGGCCAGCGAGGCCCGCACACTGGTCAACTTTTGACAAGCACGTTGTCATTGAGCTACATTTTCAGTTTAGGTGTGATGTTTTTTTGCTCATAGCTTCCCTTTATTTATCATTTCAGATCAGCAACATTTTGTTTTTTGTTTTGCCGCCCATATTAATGTGCTTGTTCCGCCAATATGCAACACATTTCAACAGTGGGATTTACCTGATATGGATTCTACTAGTTGTGGTTGGTAAGTTGGCTGGCTGACGTTAATGTCTGTAAACTGTGTGATGACCTCTTAACCTTTCATGCTTCTGTTCAGCTTTGTGGGAGACCACCATTGACTTCACTTCAACTTCACTCAGCTAACAAACCACAAAACTAATACTTTATCTGTATATTTTGTAAAGTGTAGGTTAGTATTACATTATTACATCTTTTTTTAATATAAAAACATGCTTTATATCTGCTGTATGCAGTGTTTAACTATAGAAAGCATGTATTAGAGGGTGGTCTGTAATAATCATATAAGAGAAAATGCACTAATTCTGAAACAATTAGCCAATTAATCAATTAGACAGAATATTAATTGGTCACAATTTTGATAATTTATTAATTGTTAAAGTCCGTTTTATGAGCAAAAAGACACTGGTTCCAGCTTCTCAAATGTGAATATTTGCTGTTTTTTATATAATGGTACACTGAATATTTTGGGTTTTTGGACTGTTAGTCTGACAAAATAAGCTGTTAAAATATGTCAACTTGGGCTCTGGATATTATGAAGGGCGTTTTTTGTTTGTGATTCATGTATCACAATTTTACATAATAACCTGTAATTGCAGCCCTAAAATACACAAACATTGTGAGTACATATACAAAGAACACGAGTTACACATTTTACAACTTGTATGAGCAGTATGCAGGTGCTCACACTTGTCAGCCCACATTCTCAAACTGCAGCAACAAACATACACAACAAACAAACAGCAGCAACAACCCTGTTAGGATGCAGTTGTGGCATTTATGGCTTTAAGTCTTCCTTTATCATTTTACCCTCTTAGAAAAACACTTAATTATGACTAGGCTTATCATTTGTCAAATGAATAAGAAGGCTATTGCCCAGATTTCATTAGATTTGACACAGTGTTTAGGTCTTAAATGGTGCTACTGTATGTAAATGACAGTCCTAAAGAGATCACAGTGCCTTGTTCCCATACTGCTGCTAGAAAACACTCTGGTTGCAGTGTCAGCAAAGATAACAGATGTCCCTCTGTTCCTGAGAGGTGACCTTACTGGATGATAGAAAGCAATTGTAGCTGTTGAACAGGATTTGCATAACTGACCACAAGAACTTGACCTATGGGTCAGATGTAAAATAGGTCATTTATTCTCATTCTGGACTGTGTCACTTTGTATTAATCTTGTCTTTTTATGTCGGAGTATGTCTCCTATCAGACCCCGTTTAACATCTGTCTTCCAAACCAGTAATCAAACTTGAAGGGAACTAAAAGCAGCCTCCTATTTTCGTTCATACATTTCTTGTTCCATACCACAAATGATTATGTATGTAGCGCAGGAGCTCTGACGTCTGCGTCCATGGTTAGGAATCTGGAGCTTGTTAAAACTTAAAAACACAGCTAACGAGGGGTTACATGGTGTCATCTCTCTTCCACTGTCTCTGTAGTTGGGACGACCTTTGACTCAAGCAGAAAAAGTAACCTATAGGTTCTCGTATGAAAACAACATTCAGCTGCTTTTCTTTGGCTTTGGCCTCAGCTGTGTGTGGGCTGAGTCATTCTTGTATGGGACGACAGCATTGTCTGCTACCAATACCAATATACACTCAGTGTTTCCAGGCAGAGCTGCGACGAACGATTATTTTCATTATTGGTTAATCTGCTGATTTTTATCTCGATTAATCGTTTGGTCAATAAAATATCAGAAAATAGTGAAAAATGCCTGTCACAATTTCCCAATCCAGTTCAATGTGACGTCTTCAAATGTCTTGTTTTGTCCAGCTAACAGTCCAAAATCCCAAAATATTTAGTTTACTACCATAGAAGATGGAAAACAACAGCTAACATTTACATTTGAGAAGTTGGAACCAATTCATGTTTTTGGCATGTTGTTTGTTGGAAAAAATGACTTACACAGTTAATCCATCATTGAAATAGTTGCCGATTAATTTTCTGTGGATTGACTCATCGATTGATCAAGTAATTGTTTCAGCTTTACTTCCATGAGAAAGTCAAGACGGTCTCTGTATACGTTTTGTTTTGACATCCAGTGTTATAAGAGTACGATGACAGGAGAGCAGCAGTCCCTTTTGGATAAGAAGTTTGTTGAAATGTAGGAATCTCCTGCAGCACCCTGTTATCAAAAGGTATTATGCTGTCCGTGATAACAAAGAGGCACTTACTGACCCATCCTTCCACAGCATTGTAACATTCACAGTAAAATTGGTTTCTAAGTAAATATTTGTAATTAACTTGTTTATTCCATTATGGCTCTTTGCTTAAAACAGCAGGCATTTCTCACTGTTAGATCACTAAGCTGCCTTTGTTTTTGGCACAAAGTGAGATGCATTATAGATGACTGATAGTCAGACCTGTCCTTCACATCCCTGAGGTTAGTTACTTGTCTGCCTAAAACATTTGGTTTCATTACAATCTTTTTTTTTTTTTTTTTAAACACATGTAATTTGTTAGAACACTTCTCATTTAGGTGTTTGGTAAATGGAAATGGCCTGTACACTGGACAAAATACACAGTTTTTAGCACCTGACACAAACTGTCTAGTCTTAACTGACATATCTCTTTGATTTTCCTTTCTTTTCAAATGGACATTATAAGGTCCAAAACTGATCACATCAAGTGTTTTTTAAAGGGCACAATTCATTCATCCGGCCTTGTTGACACACTGAACAACTTCGGGTGACATCTCTCTTCTGACAAACATTTTGTTTGTGTGTTTCTGTGTCTCTTCCTTTCAGGTATTGGATCGACGTATTTTCATGCCACCCTCAGCTTCCTCGGCCAGATGCTGGATGAGCTGGCCATCTTATGGGTGCTTATGTGCGCCATTGCCATGTGGTTTCCCAAGAGATACCTTCCCAGGACGTTCAGGAGGGATCGGTATGTTGACCAGTGTAATGCTGCCTCAGAATAACTGCCTTTAGAAGACTGGTATGTGGGTGTATAAACGCATTGGTCCGACCATGTGCTGTTATGAGCTATATGTATGTATGCAGGTTTTCATCCCGGCTCATCACTACATCAGCTAATTTACATGCCTTCAGCTGTGAATTCAGAGGAATTAGTGTGTGGGTGAACTGATGCAGTATTGGTTGTGTTACACAAAATAACAAAAACATCTTTTACAAACCATTAAATCAATTTCACAACAAGGCAAGCGTCACTTTTATCTAGTATTTCCGGTAGACATACAGTATTAGTGTACTGCTGTGGAGCTCACTGTGTGGCCACTATGTTGTCATATGATGTGTCCACTGCTATGACTCCCTGTTTAATAATAGACCTGTCAGAGATAGCTGACACCACTAAAAGCTGCATCACATGTCTTTACTTCTCTTTCCATTGTCACAGAGCCATCATGGCTGCTTCTTTCACTTCAGGCTGTCACCTCAAGTATTCCCCTTGTAGCCGAGTGATTCTTGTTTATTATCTGATTCGGATTGTTAGTGTGTGTTAAAGTGCTTTCTGAGTCATCCACACATTCTTTCTCAGTTTCACAATGCTGTTCACGGAGTGCAAATTCTGCTGTTTTGACTTGTTTTGCTTTTCAATCTAGGTCGAGGTTCAAAGTGGTCATTGGGATCTTGTCAGGGATCACCACCGGGCTGGCCTTTGTTAAACCTGTCGTCAACTCATTGTCACTAATGACCCTGGGCATCCCCTGCACCGTGCTGCTCATTACTGAGCTTAAAAGGTTAGTGAAAATGCAGAGGTGAGTGTGGGCAGGTGAATGTGCAGCCCTGATCCAGGATCATCATACTGTGTATTATGGTATTTCAGTCGTTAGTAGCTCCTAATATTTATTATGGGAAGAATGTCGTTGTTGAATTGTTTGTAAGTAGTTTGTCGTTAGTTTTTAATGATTTATGTGTACCGTATGTTCTTTTTTCCCTCAGTGATTTGTAGTATGACTGTCCTGGATCAGGTTCAGGGAATGTGGGATGTTTGATGGCTGTGTCAAGCAGCACAGTTTGTTCAACACACGAGTGGGTTGCACCACTATTCGGAAATCCAGTGCAGTTTGTGCGTCAAGTCCCTCCTATGTTCTTTGTAACTACAAGCTTGATAAGAATCCTAAACTTAAGGTTCACTTACTGAGCCATGGAACTTCCACCTGCTGAAGAAGACCGTGGGATATGGCTGAAAGTTTCGGGGTTAGCTAAGTAAGTGACCCTTGAGACCTTTATCACAGTATGTGGGTTCCCAAGGTAAAGAATGAACCTCCATGCTCAAACTACTAGCTAGTTTCAAACCAGTGATTTACTAAATCAGGGTTCCACCATTAAAACTTGAGAAATGTCTTGGCTAATAAAGACTTTCAACACGTGTAAATCAGTTGCTAGGAAACTATGTAACTATGTGCTGACCCACGGTTACAGTTCTTCTCAAACATGCAACCCGTTTTATTATTTACCGATGCCAATCTCTACTTTGTGAACATTTTTGTTATAACTAGGCTATGTTGGAACTTGCAGCAGTACAGCAACAGATATCAATAACCATGTATGTGGTTCAAAGTTGTCTTCTCAAATCTGAAATCAGCTGCTGTAATGCTTCGTTGTTAACAGGACAAAAGGGAAACAGTTTCAAGATGTAGTTTATGTAGTCTACAGTACATTAACATTTCACCTTTGGCCTTTTGTACTTACATTTTCTAGTGACATGTCTGTTCCAAGCTAATTACAGGGCCTTAAGATGTGAAGGAATGTTCCTGAAAACACACAACAAGCCGCTCATGCCCATTTGTGTGTGTGTGTGTGTCTCTGAAGCCTTCCTCCGTCACAGTAATGTTTAGCTGCTGTGTTGTTTCCGTTTCCCACATCCCTTACTCACCACCGTCAGCCTTGTAACCTTCAGTCATCTATTGTTCAACCTGTTAGTAATTCTTGACTGTGCCAGTCATCTATCAAGCTCGCTTGTTTTTGTTCTGCTAACTGGGAGCAAATTCCTGCGGCCTTGGCTGATGGACTTTTGCCCTCAGAAACGATGTTTTGTTGTTGTTTGCTTTTTGTTTTTTTTTTACAGTACACCTGTTGGCCCCTATTCAAGTCACTTCCAGTAGGACAGACACATCTTGTCCGGTGTATAGGCTGTCCATTAGAAATATTTCACAACTGAAAGTGTCAGGCTGTAGTTGTGCTATAATAACTGAGTTATTCATGATACAAAACAAACAAAAGTCTGATAAATGAGTTTGTGCTTGTGAGAGCAAAGTTTATTTTCAGATTGCAAAAATAATGGGTGGATACCGTCCATAGACTGTATTACACCAGCTATTTATTATTTAAAACCTTAACTGAAACAACAGGTATAGTCTTGACTCAAGTCCTTTTCAAATTCCTTTCTTTTGCCCTGAGCGAGAGAAGCCTCTCAGCAGTGCTTCACCCCAGATAGACAGACTTTCCTTCATTTATTGTTGCCTCCAACAGTTAAACTTCGTCTCCAAGGAGAAGTCTTATCTTACGTGCTTCTGTTTGAACTGATAGGCACACTATCCCAGATATCCGGCTGCGTCAGTATATGTTTGTTTGCAGGAAGGGGTGTTGGCTAGCTAATGGCAGTTGTACTGTATGTATGTATGTATGTAAAGGCAGTAACACTGGGCCTATAGCTGGCTTAATACTGTACCTGATGACCAGTCAGGATTTGCTCCCATGTGAATATAATCGATTGAAACACTTAACAGTATAATACAATATTGATGACAATTTAATGGCCTATTTCCCTCTGGGAAGACGTATTATTGTCTATCTTTGTACTTCCTGTTGCTGATGAGCTGCTAGCCTTGATTTTTTTTTCTTTCTACTCCCTCTCTGGACCAATTATGTAACGTAATGACAGTTTGGTTCATTAATTGTCTTCCTTCACTTAAAACGAGACTGTGTAACTTTTGAAAGATGAAATAGTAATACAACCTTGCTCTTACAAATGAAAAGTTGAATCCATAAGCAATCAAATGCAGCCTTTCTTAATTCAGTATACTCAAAAGTTTTGCTGCTACAGCATTACTTACTGTAGTTAGGTATGACCAGTAGTTTATGTTGGTTAATGTTAGTCCATACAGCAATATCTATCTAAGTTTGTTATAAGTTTCTATCTAAAGTTTGATCAATTCTGAGACACTTCACTGACTTTATGACTCTTCTCTACTTGTACTATTGCTGCACTACATTTTAACATTAAAGCTGCACTAATCAATATTTAACAATTAACAATGAGTCAACTGACAACATGTAATGTGAAAGGGGTCATTTGTATTGATGAACTCACAGAGCATTTTAACCTCTTTTAGCTTATTGTTTTGGCGGCTCTCAACCTTGTTTCTATCTGCAGCAGCCGACTGTTTTTAGCAGAAAGCTCTGATAAACCCGCTGTATGCTACCTGTCCAGTGCCAAACAGCAGACCAATAAAGTTAGCAACTAGCTAGTCAACATAGTGGAGCACCTAGCGCGCTAAGGAGACAGATATTTCCAAACAGAAGCTAAAGATAGTGGATATTGGACTCACATTCATCAGGTGGCCATTTGCAATAACAACTTTATAAGGTGATAATATGCAAATGTTGTGTTTTCAGCTTGTTAAGCTGCCACCAAGTGACCAAAGCAATCAATTAATGCAGATTTAACCATTATCCTGTAATTGCCACAGGAGGCCACAGTGGCTGCTGTTGAGCAAAAGTTACATAAGCTAGCTTTAAAATGGCAAAATGTCTTTCCTTCTCTTTCCATTGTCACAGAGCCACCATGGCTGCTCCTTCACTTTAGACTAGCACTTAAAATTTACCATGGCCTCTGCAGCTGAGTGATGCTTGTTGTTTATCTAAATCTTATTGTGTTGTAGTGCTTTCTGGAAAGAGTTTGTGTTGTCCCAACATTTCTTTCTCCTTGTAACAATGGTAACCCAATTTAAGGCTTGTAAAATGGTATGACGTCATCAAATGCTCTGTCTTAAGGGAAGGTGACAAACCGTTGCATCATCAACATAGTTTAGTCAGGCTTCCTTGCTCCTGTCTTTGTTTTGGCAGTCAGCGTTTGCCTCAGCCAGCAGCAGGGCTGTAACTGGTATGTCTAAGGAGGACAAGACTAAGAATAGTTTATCAGCAGCACTCTGGATTAGCACATGTCTCTGTAGGTCAGTGGTGTGTCCACTTGGAGACATTTGGGCAGAGAAGTAGACCAGAACACTTGGTACTCGGGTCACAGTCTTGTCAGGTCCCAAAAAGAAAGAGAAGATTATCCCCTTATCTAAAGATAAACATGCTAACCTACAATTCCTGGTATGGACAGCTCAGTTATAAATATAAATATAAAAGCACCCTAGCTAGAGTGGACAACATAGCCAGTAAAATCATTGGATCAAACCTCAGAACCAGCTCTGTACACCACCAGAACTGAACACAAAGCCCAGTGTGTGAAAGAGGCCATTTCCACCATGTATGATCATGAATTGCTGCCCTCTGGGAGGCTCAAGATGCTTCAGGCTAGAAAGAATATTTTCAAAAAGTCTTTAATTCCCAATCCAACTAAAATACTATACTGATACTATTGGTGGAGGACATCCCATGGTTTATGTTTGTGTATGTTGTTTAAATGTTTTATGTCTTAACAGCACAATACAACTTTGTTTCCACTACGGTGGACAATGAAGTTGTATTGTACTGTTAGTAGTAAAATGATCATATTCATCAACGGGTACATTCATGACCTTAAAGCTACTATAATCAATGTTTTCAAATTAACAGTGGATAAATAATTAAGCGAATGTGAAAGGTTTTACCCAACTCTGCAGTTCCCCTCAGCCCTGCAAGTCTCTTTTAGCTCACTGTTTTGGTTTTCCAGCCCACAACTTTACTGCTTTGGTTCAGTCTCATTTTTAAACGCCAAAGCTCTAAAAACCTACTGTATGCTACCTGTCCAGCACCAAACGGCAGACAAAGTTAGCGACTAGCTGGTGAACATAATGGAGCATTTAGCATCTAAAGAGCTAAATATTAGTTTATGGCATTATTAGAGAGCAAAAACAGAGTTTAAAGGAGAGTGAATATTGGACTCACTCATTCATCAGGTGGAAACAAACACGACTGATGAATGATAATGTTGCTCTGTAACTGCTGGATGTGTAAATAAGAAACTGTTTGCTAACAGGTTCGCCATATCAACTTAAAAGGTGATAATATTGTATGTCAGAGGTGTGTTTACAGCTTGTTTCCACTGCCAAACAGTGGCCAAAAAAGAAAATCTGTTAAAGTAAATAGCAATGTGTTTTGAATGAATGTCCGAACGTTAGACATTATCTGTAATTCCACTTTTGGTTGTATTTCAGCTGTCAAACTGTTTGTATGTATTTGTGTGTGTTTTCTCAGTTACACGCATTTCTCAGTTCTCAGTTTGGTCATTGCAGGTGTGAAAACCCACGTGTGTTCAAGTTGGGCCTCATCTCAGGGATCTGGTGGGCGCTGGCACTGCTTTGCTGGATCAGTGACAGGATATTCTGTGAAATGTGGTCATCTGTCAACTTTCCCTACTTACACTGTGCTTGGTAAGCTCAGAGAACACTCAAAAGAGTCAGCATTGTTTGGACTATTATTAAGGTTATCATTTATGGACAATTTATGCACTCCAAAAATCTCCATCTTCTCAAGTTCTTCCTGTCTATAATGAAGTCTTAAAAAGCATGTGTTTTTAAACGAGTTAAAAAATCTGCCGGTGCACTTGTTTCAAGAGTTTTCCAGAAATTAGATCTGGATCTTGAAACATAAAAGAATAAGGGACACTGCTGCACTAGAATGAAGAAAAATTTAAGTGTGCAAAAAATTACATTCAGCAAAATACCATAAACAAGGTGATTTTCATAGAAAAACTAGTAGAAATATTCTTACTGCGCTTTTCTGCTTCTTTTAAAAATGAAATGAGATTTTAAAGACTTGAATTACAGATTAAAAATACCTGATAATTAGACACTGTTAATCTTGCATTGTTTCTATCTTGCACCTGCAAACACCTGTATATATTTGGTTTATTCAAACACCTCTTGCTCTTACAGGCACATCCTCATTTGTCTGGCTTCCTACTTGGGTTGCGTTTGCTTCGCCTACTTTGACGTTGCGACTGAGGCCCCGGAGCGAGGCCCCGTCATCATGTTCTGGCCCAACGAGAAATGGGCCTTCATTGGTGTGCCCTACGTTTCCTTGCTCTGCGTCCACAAGAAGTCTGCTATCAAGGTGACTTAAGGTGACCCGTGTCTGCTGCTCTGCTGGTCGTGCTGCAACACTTCTCGCCAGGATGTATCCAAACCACAAGACACAGCACTGCCTCTGTGAGTCGGGTTGCCACAACTTGGTGCTGTTCTTTTTCTGTCCCTGGTGTGGTTTTCAATACACAGCAGTGTTTATGCAACTCTGTCAAAGAACAAAAGGTGGCACAAATTAGTCGAACATAACACAGGGTGACTTTTTAAATAACACCTTTATGGTGTTCCAAACACCTTCTCAGGCTTTGCACAGGAGATCATGTAAGTATTCGTATTATGCATTTCAGGCTTCTTTAAAGAGAAGATTTTGTACATTTTATAGTAACTTAGAAAACCTCATTATAAAGCATTGTGTTGCCTTTATAAAGATGAATATAGCATCTCATAGGTGCAGTCTAGCCATTCTGAAACCATGTTTAGAAACAATAAAGCACTGGATTCATTAACTGTGATTAATGCATAAAGTATTGAAGCCTCATATTATGTCCAATCTTACAATGCTCAGTGAATCAACAAGCTGGTTTATGTTAGAGACTTGTTATAAGAAGGTGTTTCGCACAAAGCCTTATTTGTTTTAAATACATAATGGATTCAGGCTGTTATACCTGCCATCTTTGTCAAAGGGCATTTTCATTTGAAATGCTATAGGCTTCTTTCGGTCATCAGTGTGCTATGTGTACTTCCGGCATGCCATTGTGATTGTTCAAGATAGCATATTAGAAGTGTGTTTAATATATTCCTGTATTTGTTTTGTTAAGTAACAATGTAATATGCTGTTATTTTCCAAGGAAAAGCATATCATTCATGTATTACTGAATGAACAGGTACCCTTTGATATTGGCCAAAACCCAAAGTTAAAAAAAACAAAAAAGAATGTAAAATCAAAGTGTATTGTAAAATGATTGACTGGAAGGGAATAATTACATATTTTGCACAAAATGAAAAATGGTTCTGAAAGCGTTTGGCTAAATGTACACTGCGTAACATTTCAGAACATGATCATTACAATTATTTACTAAAAAATGTGCTTGCCAATGTACAGCTTATGATGCTTTTCTTTTTCATCCAGACGTCTCAACTATTCTCTTCTCTTCAGGGTTATTTATTCCAGACGCAGTATTTTAGACTTTGTGCTAAATATAATAGAAAACTATGAAAACTCTGCAAAAAGCCTTAATCAAACAGGATAATGGACTGCAAAAGCAAAAGAAGGTGCATTGTGTCTTTGTATGATGTATCTGAAACTGTTTGCTCTTAAAGGGGGTGTGCATTGTAATGATTGCATTAAATAACAAATGGACACAAGGTTTAGGTTGTAACAGGTAAGCTCGTGGGACAGATTAGGTTTTATTACTTCTGACCTAGTCTAATTCATCAGTGTTCATTTGACAGAAATTAATAGAAATTGTGTATGTAGAATATAAAAGGGAAGTATGTTGGGTGTTGATAAGCTAAACACTAACCCCAAAAGACAAGGATCACCAAAGCTTTTTCACTACAAACCATTGTTTTAAGTGGTGTTCTTGAAAACTGCCTCAAGCTGTTTGACTAATATTATTTTACTCGTCATCCTGCAGAGGCTTCTGGGAACTCAAACTGCTAAAGTAACTTGTGCACACGTAAGAGTCAAATGAAGGATCATGATTTACAAAGAACAACTATTTTTGTGAGATTCTGAAGTGTTATTTTTTAGCAGCATGAAGTATTTTGTTAAATCCAAAACAATTTCTATTTTTCTAAGTGAAGTGCAGCCAAAATTGAGGGGTGAATGATTTTTGATATTGCATGATTACTACCTTTTTATTGCCCAACAGTGTTTTTTTTTCTTTTATCTTTGCGGACAGTATTGACAGTGTGAACAAAGCCGTTGCAGTGCCCAAGAATATTTACATAGTGCTGCAAATCATATTGAATCATACATCTGACCCACGGTGGTGGATTGTTTGTACGAATACTACTTCGGTGAATCACCCTCAGATAAAGGAGTTTGTGTGAACAGCACCACCTGTTTAATGCTGCCCTCTGCATCGTGATATTTGTCTTGGCACGGTCTTCTTTCCCTGCATTGACAATACAGACAAACTGCACAGAAATATTTATTTTCATAATTTATCCTGTTTTGTAAACAAATATTTGTAATAGATTAGAACATTATTTTATGCAATAAACAAAGCCAATACTTAAACTGATTACTGGTTTTTATTTTACAAATCACGTTGGAATAATGCATGCGTCAAAAATATTATTCCCAGTTAATTAAACATTTTGTAGTTTGGTGTCTCTTACATGTACTGAGTAGCCTTGGGACTGAGACTCAGGATGATGCAGATGACACTAATTTCCACCAGGAGGCAAAGTTTTTCCACATGTACTATATTTCTCTCAGCTGTCTGAGCATTGAGAACCATAGAACAACCTTTAGTTTTTGGCAAAAGAAAATTATATGGGAGTCAAAAGTCATGCATAGTCAGAAATATGTGATTGAATTAACATACAGAACCACCATCTCCTCCACAGCTCTGTCACTGATCAGTGTCTGAGATTTTACAAAAATACAAAACGATATATACTTAAATACTTACAAATATACAGAGAGTTAAAACATACTGTACGTCTGGACATACAAAATGAGACAGTATATGTATATGCCCTTTTAAACATGCTTCTTGATCCCTGTATGTGTCATGAAGGCTAGACAAAGCGACTTTATGTATAACCGTGTAGCACACTTAAATCCAAGTTAACTCAATGTGCTTTGCAGTAAAATACATAGACATACACAGCAACAAGTAACCTGTACAAAAGAATACAAGAAATAAAATACAAGAAAGTGCAAACAGCAACAAAAGAAAAGAGAAATGAAAGGAAAAAACAGCAACAACAACTTTGGAAAAAAATATAGGCTAGCATTTTGAAACAAGAATTGCTGGAATCAAATTAAAAAGACCTATAATGAACTCAGAAGGATGAGATAGCAATTTATATTAATAAAATGACATTTAAAGTTTTGTTATATTTGTTGTCTGTATTTGTTCATATGATTATTTATTCCACAGTGTGTAATTGATTCATTTCATATTGAACGCTTTGTGTCTCCATAACCAAAAAGGTTTAATAAGGTTTCATTTTATAGTCGTGTCTTCTATTATAAGCCAAATTAATTACTTTGTGATGAATAAATTATACTCCAAGCGATTAAATATCATGGCATAGGCCTACTGTATTTCCTGGTCATACTAGGGCAGTGACACCGCTCTGCTGGAGGAAGTCCCGCCTCCTGTGACCACTAAAGACCCTCATTGGTTCTCACACATGTCGATCAAACAACAGCCATGTCTAGATTATGGGTCAACTAGAAGACCATCGGCTTTAATCTGGTTGACTTCTGAGGCTTCATTTCACCGTTATACCTTCGGAGAACCATATCGGGCACAAACTGATATCTTAACTGACAGTGGCAGACCCAGCGCTGCTCTGCGGCTTCATCTGCGCCTTTTGTCAGCGGAAATACAAGATGATGTTTATAATTAGACGCTGAAACAACTGACGGCGCGTTGTCGAGCCTTGGGAAAATAAAAAAAAGGTGTTTCCACAGCCAGTGTTGTCAAACACAAGAGGACCATAGATGTGATTCCTTCCCACTGCGGGCGGCGTTTTAGAAAAAATCCTTCCAGATGATGTCAGGAAAGCATTTCAAGGCTCATGAAGTGAGCTGCTGCATCAAGTATTTCATCTTCGGATTCAACATAATATTCTGGGTAAGTCCCCTGTTTTGCTGTAGGACTTCAGGCCTGCTGTCCTCAGCTCAGTTCACTGACATGACATGTTTTTGTTCTCCATCAGCAATAAGCTTTGCTTTCTAATTCTGTGAGAGCCGTGGCGTTTTTTTGGTTTTTTTCTTTCCCCCTTTTGGTTTTCATAGGAGACATGGATGATTTCATCCCTGCAATAGGCTCACTGCTCCTGTGTGCACTTGCTCCCACTGTCACCTATCAGCACGCTTTTGTTTTTGTGTGGACAGCATCACTGTGTGGGAGAGAGCTCTGATGAAGGGCTTTCCTCACGATTATATTATCCCTTTGTTTACATCAAGGTACCCTCATCTGAGGACATTTTATTGTCAGTGTCAGTGATGTCTGGGCAGGGGGAATGATCATCTTCATCCCCGATCATCCAGTATCCCACTGAGTGAAATCACAGGGGTACCAAACACTTAGTACACCCAGTACCCCATCGGGGATTTCTGGACGTCCCACTTTGGGCCTCCAGTTACTACTTTTAAACAGGACCTGGTTGTTTTACTGTGAAGAAGAAGTAGGGTAAGGTATGTTTCATAAAGGAGTTATCAGGGATAACAAATGACTTTTGTAATGTCATTCATTAGCCTAAGTATTAAAGTATGCTTATTTTAAAGGAGGGGTGGGCGATATGTCTTAGAGCTTCAATGATTAGTTTACAACTGTTTAGTTGATTGACATAAAACTAAAATTGATTAATTGTTTAAGCAATTTTATTAAACTTTCAATGGTTCCAGGTTGCCAAATAATGTGAGAATTCACTACTTTCCCAGGTCTTACATTACAGTAAATCATTGGCGATTTTAGACCCTTTTTACAGGTGCCCAGCTGTCAGGCCCTACAGAGGCTCTCAGCCAACCGTGCAGTCAGTCAGTGACTTCTCTGAACACCATTCATATTTTTATTTTATATGTTATGAATTGTTATTAATCTCATTAGGAATTTCACTTTTATAGCTTAAGTTTAGGACCAAATCCAATGACGTTCATCTTCTGTTGATATTTAAATGCCAGATAAGTCGCATTATGTGTAATCTATGATATCCAAACTATGTTGTTTGATAAAATATGAACATATAAAATATTAACATATCAACGTCCACTTACTAATTCTAGAGCTTTTAACCACATCTCTTGGTCTTCATCAGCAGATAGAGTGTGTTATGGAGAGTTGTCATGTCAGTATGTTCAATCAATAAAAGCCACTACATCAGTGTCACAATGATAATTTTACGACTCACCTAAAAGATACAAACCTACAGTAAAATTTTAGATTTTTAGAATAGAGGCTCATTTCTCTGTGGTTGGTACAACACCAAGCATCTGCAGCTAAGTGTTGTGTTTTTTGTTTTATTGATTCATAAATCTAATTTATTATATAAAAAGTAATGACAAATGTCCATCACAAGTTGCCACAGTCCAAAGTGATGCCTTAGTCTGACCAGTAGCCAGAAAAAATGACTAATAAATTAAAATATTAATACATGAATGAATGAATGTCTATTATAATTACAATTAAGTCTAATGTGTGAGTCTGAACTTCTCAAATCCTGACATGTAGTTTTGAACTTTTACACTGTAGGTGGAAACTTGTACAGTCATAATGCGTTCAGGCTGTTAAAAGATGCTTTCTAATGTGGGAGTCTCCTGATACTGCAGAGTGAGATGAGAAATATTTAGTAATGGGGCACTGCCAGGAAAATCTCTCTGTGGTTTCTCTCTGTGCTTCTGTGTGATGACTACATGTTGCAGCCGCAGCAAAATAATTCTGCTCTCTCGTCTCTTTCTTTTTTGTCTGACTGTCAGTTCCTTGGAGTGGCGTTCCTCGGCATTGGGTTGTGGGCATGGAGCGAAAAGGTGAGTTTACTGCTTATCTCTCCATGCAACAATTAGTTGAATCAATTTATTCTGTCATTCACGCCCATCTGTCTGCACGAAATGCTAGCAGTGGCTTTACTGAATCAGTAAGGAATGTCATGCTTTCCAGTGGGACGCCCCTCTGAACAATGGACAGCAGAAAGGATCTGATGCATTTCACAGATTCATTCATTGTGTACTCTCAGTACTGGGTTGTAAAGTCTAGTGAGTTTAAGTGTCTTGACTTTCACTGAAGAACCTCTAAGATCAAGATAATCTCTTAGATTATTGCTTCATCCTTCACATACGACTGCAACTAATGATTGTTTTTATTATTAATAAACTGATGATTATTGTCTTGATTACTCGATTAATTGTTTGGTCAATAAAATGTCAGAAGATAGCAATGAATGTCCTTCATAATTTCCTAAAGCCCAAGGTGACGTCTTCGAATGTCTTGTTTTGTCTGACCAACAGTCCAAAACCTAAAGAGATTCAGTTTATAATGATATAAAACAGAAAAGTGCAAATCCTTAAATCTGGAACCAGAGAATTTTTAACATTTTTTAAATAAATGACTTAAACTATCAAAGTAAGATTTCAACATTTTCAATATGTTTTCTTGCAAAGAGTTAGATGAGGAGATCGATGCCTCTCTCATGTCTGTTTGTTAAATATGAAGCTGGAACCTCATCTTAGCACAAACACTGGAAACGGGAAAACAGCTAGCCTGGCTCTGTCCAAAGCAAACAAAATCCACCTACCAGTACCTCTAAAGGTCATTAATTAACACAGTATACGTCATTTGTTTAATCCGTACACAAACTGAAGTGTAAATGCAACAATTTGCCGTTTACAGGGGTTTATAATATGTTCTGGGCTCTTTCTTGGCTGGGAATGGTTGCCAGGCAGCTAGCGGAGACTTGAGTAAGTCACTGCTTCTGCCAAGAAATAATCCAGCTCAAAATCCCCCATAAAAACACAATTTGTTGTTTACACTTAGTTATTTGTACAGATCAAACAAGATATAACATGTTGATTAGTCAGCTTTCGAGGTGCTGGTTGGTGGATTTCGTTACCTTTGGACAGAGGCAGGCTAGCTGTTTCCCCCTGATTTCAGTCTTTAAGCTAAGCTAAGCTCGCCAGCTGCTGGCTTCAGCTTCATATTGATGTGAGAGTGGTATCAGCCTTCTCATCTGACTCTTGGCAAGAATGTGAATGAACATATTTCCCAAAATGTCAGACTATTCCTTAAAGTGATTATCAAAGTAGTTGGCAATTCATTTTCTGTCAACTGATTAATCAGCTAATTGTTTCAGCTCATCACATTATTGAAGTTAGAACTTAAGGAGGGTGTACTGTAGCACTATAAGCTTTGAAACTTGCCAAACTCATTCCCTTACATAAGGTTGATTAGTTTTACCTTGATGAAGCTCATAGAGACAGTGACTTTTCGTCTAATGGCTTTAAGCCTCTAACCCCTCACTCTGTTTTACCAGGGTGTTCTCTCCAACATCTCGTCCATCACAGACCTGGGGGGTTTTGACCCAGTCTGGCTCTTCCTGGTGGTGGGTGGAGTGATGTTCATCCTCGGATTCGCTGGTTGCATCGGAGCGCTGCGAGAAAACTCTTTCTTGCTCAAATTTGTACGTTCCCTTATCAAACATATTGTGAAGAATTAAGAAAGCCCTTTTCTCAAAGATTTTTCAATCTTCCTTGGTCTCATAGTAACTTTTGTTAAATTCAGAGAACTATGAATGTGTATTTCAGTTCTCCGTGTTCCTGGGTATCATCTTCTTCCTGGAGCTGACTGCAGGAGTCCTGGCCTTTGTCTTCAAAGACTGGATCAAGGACCAGCTCAACTTTTTCATTAATAACAACATTCGGGCCTACAGAGATGACATTGATCTGCAGAACCTGATAGACTTCACCCAGGAATATGTGAGCACTATGTTTCTGTATCCACAGTACTGATTTCACCCCAGTGTTGTTTTTACCTAGGGTTAATCATGGTTGCTAATTTCTGTGGGACATTGTTGACATTTATGTGAGGGGTTTTTTCTGTCTGTTTAACCTTGTAGTGGGAGTGTTGTGGAGCTTTTGGAGCTGACGACTGGAATTTGAACATCTATTTCAACTGCACTGATTCAAACCCGAGTCGTGAGAAATGTGGAGTGCCATTTTCCTGCTGCACCAAAGATCCAGCGGTATGTCCTCCCAAAAAGTTTTTCTAAATCACAGCCAATTTATTCCCATTTCTGGTAAAACACAACAAGCCTGTGGGTGTAATTTGAAGTTTTTGTGTCTTAAAGTTGAGTAGGTCACTTTTTAACATGTTGAAACCTTTACAGTGCCGGTAGTGGGAGGGGAAATTGTGAAGGTCCTCCCTGTGACAGATAGCTTGGTTATCTGTGTCCTCCAGAAGGCTGGCTAACGCTGTCAACTATCATGGCTGGCTTCCAATGGGACGTCCAGGCCTCAGTGTTTAGTCCTCTCAGACTGTGCCAGCACAGCAAAGACTGAAAGTGGCTGGGAGGAGTTATCTTGACTTTTTCTTTTAGGCAGAAAAATGCTGTAACTGCTGCACCCTGTGCAAAGCAGTGACAGTGCTCTGCCCCAGCAAAACAGTCTTGCTTCACTGTAATTCACTGTTGCATAAGAGTCTTTTTTATTTGCTGACCCAAAGACATGCTGTTCCACCAAGGTCATCCTCTTTGAGAGCAACACCCAACTGTTATCTATAACCGCTTATCCTTAGAGGGTTGCGGGGGTGCTGGAGCCGATCCCAGCTGACAATGGCCGAGAGGCGGGGTACACTCTGGACCGGTCGCCAGTCAATCACAGTGCTGACATATAGAGACAGACAAACATTCACGCTCACAGTCAAACCTACGGGCAATTTAGAGTCCACTTCATAACAATTAGCACGGATATAAAATGGTAGTTGAATGACACATGATGTTCCCAGAGGTATGACTTGCACTGAAGGGCTGGATTCTCTGCATTTAAAAACATCAGACTTTTCTATCTTGGGATTGCCTAAAAGAATACACACCAACCACACCAAAACATTTTCAGTCTGAGCCTTCAAAATGAAAGCACTTTAGAGTTCTATGCAGAGATGTTTTTAAGTCAAGTCACAATTTTTCATAAATTCATAAATTGCATCACGTTGCAAATCTTTAAGGTCTCCGATTGCTGACCATTAAAATGACACAGCGTTTAAAGAATAAAAAAGACAGCTGGGTACTGTAGTTCTTAGCAAATTTTACTCAAACGGGAATAAATTGTGCATTGATTTGTTTTTAATAGCTTTTATAAAACAATGGAGCTCTGTGGCACAGAAGAATAAAATACTGTATATTAGACTTTGGCTACACAGACAATACTTGTTAGTAGCTGACATTCATTGTTGGTTTTGGTATTTTCATGGGATTTGTTGACAAGAATAAAAATAAAGCATATCGGCAGACCTGTCCTTAAACGTTTTCCTTTGTGTTAATAGTGTTTTTCATGCGTAGACTTAGTAATTAAATATCCAACCTGTGTTGCTATGCAAGGCTTGCCTGTTGCTGTCTGTTTTTTAATGTCTCAGAATTCTACCAGGTCAAAACATAAGTCAAGTCTCACAGCAGTCAAGTTCAAGTCAAGTCTAAAGTCCTCATTTTTGTGACCTAAATCCGACTTAAATCCAAGTCTACAGCTCGGTCTGCGCATATTTATGCAGGTTTAGTTCCTTGGGAGCACTGTTGTCCAGAGGCCAAACACATTCCATTAATCCACTGGACAGCAGTGTCCCTGGGAATATAATGGTACAGTATGTTAATGTTAGCCGTGACGAAAACGAAAATGAAGTCCAGGTTGAAAACAAGCAGCATTACTCTTTTTGCAACTTCCCAGTATATGAAGCGTTTTTCTCTAAATGTCTTGACTTTATCTTCTCTTCACAGGAGGATGTCATCAACACTCAGTGTGGCTACGACATCCGCGCAAAAACGGTGAGTGGTTTACAGAAACCTACATTTAGAGATTGAGACCCTCATCTAAAAGTAAGAGTAGAAGTTGCTCTTGCTTATTTAGCCTCAGGCAGGTTTATGTGGCTGCATGAGGTCATCAGGTACTCCACCCTGGGCGCAGTATTTCCCAGTAAAACTCCCCAATCGTCAAAATACAGCAGCTGGCTCGCCATCAGCACTTTGGGCCGTGTGGTATTACTCATGCTGCAGGAATGCACTGGGAATTGAAACCCCTCCCCCATCATTAGCTTTGGCCCTACTCCATAGTAGCATAATGTAAGGAAAAGACTGTTTGTTTTCTTGACTTAAAATGTGAGGAAAAAGCCAGCGAGAACTAGTTTTAAAGAGAGTGAGAGCAGAAAAACAGTGGGCTGAGTGTGTGTCAATAACTGGATAACAGAGGGATTTTATTGTAAACAGACCACAAGATGAAAAGGA
Source organism: Maccullochella peelii (assembly GCA_002120245.1). Classification (NCBI taxonomy): domain Eukaryota; kingdom Metazoa; phylum Chordata; class Actinopteri; order Centrarchiformes; family Percichthyidae; genus Maccullochella; species Maccullochella peelii. The sequence continues at coordinate 121,636 of LKNJ01001789.1, read as the reverse complement.
GAATCGTGTGTTACCATTAAAAATAACTATGTTGTGAAGCCCTGAAAAGCAAAGTAAATATCACCATGACTGCTTACAGTAACTCTAAGATGTAAAACTTTTAAAAGGATAGTAAAAGCCAAATAACATTGGTTTGTCTCGTTTTTTTATGTTCTGTCAGGACTCTGAGCAGCGGACCTTCATCTATATCAAAGGGTGCGTTCCTCAGTTTGAGAAGTGGCTTCAAGACAACCTGACAGTGGTGGCAGGCATCTTTATTGGGATTGCATTACTACAGGTGAGGAACAATGTGAATGGTTTAGTTCACCGTCTGATCTCTGTCAGCCTTTAATTTAAATCTAATATAAAATGTATTTGGTTCTTGTTTTAGATTTTTGGCATCTGTTTAGCACAGAATCTCGTGAGTGACATTGAAGCCGTGAGAGAGAGTTGGTAGGTGGCAACAGTTTTTTCATTCAAGCACAACTTCACTATGCCTGGGAACAATTATTTATTTACAATTATTTTATTTAACTTTTACTTTAGCTGCATAAGCGCAGGAGCCTTTTTGACATTTTTGAGTGAAATATATCCACTAACTATTGGATGGATTGGCAGACATTTGGTACAAACATTCATGTTCCCTCTCAAGATGAATTGTAATAACTTTGGTGATCCTTTAACTTTTCATTTAGCACAATCATCAGGTGAAAGTAATTCATCCTGTGAAATATCTCAACATCTACTGGATGGATTAGCACAAAATTTGGTACAAACATTCATGGTTGGATGAATCCTACTGACTTTGGTGATCTGACTTTTCCTCTAGTGTCACCATGAGATTGACATTTGTAGTTTTGAGTGAAATGTGAAATACTTTGGTTTATCACCAAATACCTCAAACTACTTCCCACCATCCTCAGCTGTACTTTGTGTTTTCTGCTGAATAGCAAATGTTAGCATGCTAACACACTAAACTAAGATGGCAAATATTCTTTAACTATACCTAACATTTTCATTGTGAGCGTGTTAGCAGGCAGATAATGGCATTTAGCCCATAGTCACTGTACAAACCTCCAGCAACACTTGCAGTATTCGGAACAACTTTATCGTGAGACAGATGCGTTCATCAGGGTCCATGCACCTTGAAAGTAGGTTGAGTTGTGCCAGATGCGTTGCCTAAGCACAGCCTCACAGAGCCGCTCGCGAGTCTTGTTATGTAATTGTGCATTTTATGTCTTGGTTTTATTGCATCTGTTCTTAAATCTTCTTCCTGTTTTTGTACAGTTTGTTTACCTAAGACCTCCACAGAATCTCCAAAGGCAAGAAGGATGTACCAGGTAAGCACTATTAGATTTCATCATTAACGTAGTATATAAATATTTATGTTTATATTGATTGATCCTATTGATTCTCTCCTGTATATTGTGTTTGCACTGAAATGGGGTTTTTTTCTACAGGACTCTGCAGTCTGGACGCCAGCAATGAAGGGAAATAAATTAATCAGCTAATGTGTCCGGAACCAAGAGTCTCATTCATATGTAAATAGTAAATTTAGAGTTATTTTTAGAGTTATTTGTGGCCCTATTTTTGAATGAAGCACAACCTCTAAAATGTATTGTAGCTCTTATTCAGTACAAATTAAACACATGCAATGCAAATTCTTTACAGTATAAGCAGCTATGATGGTAAAGTGGAGTCCCAGCTCAGATTACACTAGTCTGTAAACCTATAAATGAGGAGCTGAGGGGGTCATAACTTGTAAACAGGACAAATGAAGGTAGATTTGATGTGGTAGTGCTTCACTCAGAAAAGGGCCTTGGTTTTATATGTCTCACAGTTGCAGTTTTTAACACTGCATGTAAGGGTTGTGTACAAAGATAAAAGTGATTCTGGAAATGCACTGCATGCCTCTTGTCTACTGGTAGGACATTGGCTCTCCTAAATGTATTTCATTAATGTTAAGTATTTTAAAATATTTGTAAAATAGTCACTAGTTTAAAGTGAATCGGCTGGTTAGCACTTTGTTGAACGTTTAATGGAATCTACTTAAAGCGAGAAGAGAATGAACTTTAGATTTATTTTAATCTGCGACGTCATGCTCATATTAAACAGATACATACAGTTTGTAAGCAGAGTTTTGTGGGGATACACGTAGTATTGTGAAGGGACATGATGGATGTTGTAGGCTTTGCAAAGTTGCAGTTTGTTACGAGTTTTGGCAGTGACATTAAAAAATAAACGTCTAAATATAATGAAGGAAATGAGACGATGTGGCATCCAAATCAAAACTCAGCCTTAAGCACTTTAATCTCTCTCATAAGGGTGATGGAGCTCATTGCAGTTTCTGTCATGACAGACTGTTATTTTAGTCAAGTAGCCACTGGAGGGGGCACTTTTCCTTCAAAACTTGCAAACTGCACCTGTAACTACCATTGCTCCATAATGTCAGATAATTTGTCCGAAAGTAGCTTGACAGGAAATGTGTTTTGCCATTCCTTGCACATTACCTTATCTTACTGTCAGTGTTCATTCATTCATTCATTTTCCTCTATTTTTTAATTGTTGCTGGTGTGTTTATTTGATGGAATATGCCTAATTGATGAGATACTTTTGTTGGTTGTGTTTTTTTCTGTTTTGATCTGTAAGTTTTCATTGGAAGATTAGGATACAAGCTATTTCCAAGGCTCATCATGAATGGCATGCTGGTATACTGCTTGGTGGCACATAAATGAACGCAGAAATGATGTATAGCCTACATACATACATTATTTGAAAGTAGAGCACACCAGCATTATTTTAAAATGCAAACTGAGATACAGCTTATATGTTTTTCTTTCTAGACATTACATGGAAGCATATACTTTTGTGTAATAATCTTTAATAGAACTGCATAGCATGAAAGTAAAAGCAGCTTTTTTATGGAAAGGCTATGTGAACCTGCAGCAGGTTACACAGAGCGTTTACTTTGCAGTTAAATCTTCTGCAGCCTTGATGAACGGAACTTACACTTACATCCTTACACAAAAGATATTTAAAAAATGCATTTCTGCAAATCTTCTACAATGCAGCAGCAAGGAGGTCAAATATAATTTTTTCCACTAAAAGCTTCATATGATTGTTGTTGACTTACCACTCAGTGCCATATTTGTGATTTCTACTGCTACATACCCCTGATTATAACGTTACTTTTGTTTCATGTGTACTCCTGATTCTTCTAAATAACTGGATGGTGACAAGTTGTAAATATATATCTGAATAAATGTGGTTCTTTGTAAACTTTTGTCTGTATATAAGTACTGTATATAGATCATGGGTTCAAGTTGATTGAGTTTGGACACAGTTATTCATACTTTTAGACATAAAAAATAAAGCTTATTCAGCTTACTCTCGGAGCAAGCGATACACAGTTATTGGACTATTTACAAGAAACTATGTCAGTTATTGGTAACAAAAAAAGACAGCAACACATTGCACTTTGGTCTCTACTGACAGCGAATAACCTGCCGTTTCCCACTGTGTCAACATGCTTATTAATGAAGCAGTTATTGAGAAGTTAACACTGTAGTTTAATGACATCATTGCATATTAATTATGCTTTATTGACACTAAGTTACTCAATACCACCATCTAGTGTTTGTTTGGAACAGATATGACCATCCTCAGTGTTGAGCTGCAACAAAATAGTTAAGTTGTTGTGTTAAGTAGTAAGCAATTCACTTTTTTCATGTTGTGTATGATGAAATTTTACCTTAATTTACTGAGGATCGCTGCTATTTTAAAGGGATTCCTCTTCTGTAACTTTAGTTTTTCTGTCCTGTCTGACATACTTCAACTACTGCTTCAAGTAGGCCTGATCTTGACTGCAGTGATGGACACTGACATGATGACACTGACTGACAACTGACTCATACATTTGTCTTTATGTCATAAGCATGAGGTCTCCACTTCAAAGGTCTTCTTCACAGCAGACATTTTAACTTGTCATAAGCACAGGTGTTGCTAATAACATTAACAATGGTTATGTTGTGTTCAAGTGTCCCAGTAAGTCATGGACTTACTGAGGAACAGTGGTAACATCACTTAATTTACCAGTGGAGGGTTTATTATGGACGTGCCATCTCCGTCTTTCACACACATAAACATGCCTAAACCAAATAGGACATTATAACTTTAGAACCAATGACGAGCAAACATGTTGACAACATGTTTCAGCTGAAAACATCAAGAAAATGTCACTGTCAAAATGCACTCAGATGGACACTGAAAAAAATGTACGATAGTGCCATTCAAATGTTGTTTTATTACACTTTTGTTAATCATATAGCATGTGATGCTCAAACCTATACGGCAAGATGTTCAAATGTTGTTATCAAGAATAACACCAGACATCCATTCAAGTGAACTGTCAATATGAAATCTCCACAGAACATTTGTTTAAGAAAAGCACTGAAAAGTTGTTCGGAAAACAATTATGGTTTCATCTAAATGAAAATAGGAGAATAAGTGTGAAGTAGCCTACAGCTGCTGATGAAAGTGATAATTGGTGCCATCATCAGAGGTTAGTTTTGGAAGTCAGAGCAGGGTTTAGTCTCTCTGCTGTTCATGTGTTGTCTCAGACTGTTTTCAGTCCGCTAAATGTCACTGTTGATTAGACTGAGGTGGAGCTGTCGGAGAGGAAAAGACACATTGCTGTTTTTCTCTTAAAATAAACTTAATTCATGGAGAGAACAGCAAAGATTAATAGGTTACACACACACACACTTTTCTTTCAATACAACACAGATAATTAGCGATTTAGATACCCAGCTTTGATAAGTGTTTCTGTTTGCTGTGTTATCAGGGGCTGATTTCAAACCTACAACCTGACCTTTGGCCAGATGCCTCAGTTTTACTTTTCCAGACTCAATCGAGAACAACAGCAGACTCGTTCCTACTGATGTAATCAACCTTCCTCTCAATCACATTCTCTCACTCTCCAGTTTAATGCCAAAATGCTTTGGTTATCAGTGCTGTGGCATGTGACAAACTAAATATTGTTGCAAGAACATTTTCTCTGTGTATACATGTATATTGAGAGCTACTGAGAACCAGAATCAATCACCTTGTATGTGTCAACACACACTGATTCAGATTTTGATTCTGATTATTAAACTTTAGTGTCTTAACAGACTGCCTTTTTTTGTTTTGTTTGTTTGTTTCATAGAAATTAAGTGGATTGTCTCTCATTGCATACCTGCTTTGTTTACATTTATTTTAATGACCTGTAGAACATGAATGAGGGTTTGAATGTGAGGAGACTTTGGATTCAATCAAAAATAGCATAAAGCTGCTTTAGGACAAAAACTTGACACATCAGCTTAATATCCTCAAAACTTATCACTGATCTAAACTGATTTGAGCGACCCTCAGCTGAAATCTTGCAACTTTTGGGTCCACTGAGATGCTGTAATCTGAGCTAGAGGGCAGTTTTCACTGACAGACTGCCCATTTCCTCCAACCAACGACGACACACCGACAAAGCGCTGACTGTTCATCTCAAGGAGTAATTAGGTGAAAGGTGTCTGACATGAAAACGTCTCTCTACCACCTCTCGGTAAATATAAATGCTCTTTTGTGCTAAGTTATATAGCCTATTTTAACTCTAATCTTATGGGTTGTTCACCCAAAATAACTTTACCATATTGTTTGTCGAATAGGGTTCACGCAGCCTACTGGAAACCTAAAATCCAGACGGCGAGTCTCTCTTGTCCCTTGATCATTTGAATCAATCATAATAATCCCATTTCGTTGATCAATCAATCCCATGGCCGCGCGCAGACGCAGATACTACCCCGCTGTATTAAAAGGGGACTCCTGGCAGCATCTGTCAATAGCAGAAGTTCCTGTAAAATCTGTGCTCCTCAGGTTAATGATTTGCCGGTTATCTCGTACTTAGTACTTGAGCGTGGAGTTTGGATTCTGCCCTCCCCTAAAACATAATAGGAGAAGCTTGGACTCGCTTTGCCTTTCTTTTTGGCCCTTTAGTGCCACTTCAGCCACTGACTCCTTTTTCTGTGTCGGGTTTGATTCTTCTGGCCACAGAGAGAGGACACACAATGTTAACTCTGGTTGTGTTCTTGCTTTGTACAGCCTCCTCTGTCTCCACTTCTGCCAAAGGTGAGTTGATGGGCTGTTGTGTGATAGTGGGATGTTTGGGGTTCAGCAGGCAGATTATTTAATAAAGGTTGAATTAATTTATTTACTTCATCCTCAATTAGTAGAAATGTGTCAACAGGATTTGGTTGTAGCTCAAAATGGCACTTTGCTGTGCTCTGGAGGCTTCTTCATAGAGGACGAGTTGGAAAATTATTGAAGCTTCATTTTATTGTGCCACAGGGAGTTTAAAATCCCCACATGAATGAATCATGCTGGGTGATGTTACAGGGCCCACAATGTTTGTGTGCTATTCATTGTCAATGGAGTATAAAGTATACTGTGTGTGTGTGTGTGTGTGTGTATATATATATATATATATATATATATATATGAGTATAGCCAACATCATATTAATTCTGTTGGTGTTTTGCTTCTGATGTTCCCTAAGAATCTCAGTCAGCTGTTGACAAAAGACAAAGTGACCCAGAATTTGTATTAGTTGGAATTCAGCTCCACGTTCCTCAGTGACCGGTGATGAAATCAAATACTGACACGTCAGTCTGTCTTCCCTCGTGGCCTAATGTCATATCACGCCTAATGACATATAAGCTTGTCACAAATAGAGCACGGGGGAGATCTCCATAATGACAAGATCTTTGAACACGCATTGTTAAATGGCCGTTGATTGAATCATCTCAACGCAATCCTTAGACATTATTTCTGTAAAGGAAACAAAAAAAATGAAGTAAAGAAAGGCCTGTACGTTCAGTGGAAGTTCTTCTTTGAAAAAGACATTTTTATGTCAATACCTGAAGTGTATTTGGGAAGCTACAAACACAGCACTTCTGAGGTTATGTGGCCACAACTAAAGGATACCTGGTATTACATATTCTGATACAATACTGAAAAAATCTTAAGCCTCAGACTCCATTTGTCCATTTGTTACAAACACATTTTATTTGCAGTTGATGTCACTTATTATCATGTCCATCTTGTCTTGTCGTAAGCCACAGCATGTTTGATGTTTATGTTTGTAAATTATTTTGGTAAAAAATTTACAAAGGTGTTTTTAACTCACCGGTGTCAGTATGCTTCATTATTAAAAATGACCTGAGTTACCGACATAGACTACATCTCATCACAGTGAACACTTAGTCATATCATTAGTCAAAGTTACATTATCATTGATGGCAGGGCAATTAAAAGTGGATTGCTTTGAAAAGTATCCTATGTAGTGCACCTATTTGTTAGTGAGACGCTCTGACATCTGAGAGTTGAGAGTTTGCTCCCAAACAGCAACTTTTTAAACGTAAGAAGCCGCCACAATCACATTATCCTTTCCACAATATCCAGGTTTTCTTATTGTTTGTTTCCCAGGACAACACAGCCATTGCTCAAAACTCAAATTTAAGATTTTAGAGCTTGAACGCACCACCAAAGAAAGAGTTTTTAAAACAGTCACTGTTCAAAACTGCGTTATTACATGAGGACACCTTGACAAACAAATGAAGATGACTGAATGTTCACCGGGATGGATTACTATGTCAAGTTTCAGGTTTCTACAAGCTGATATTTATAAGGTACTGACATGAAATGAAACCAGTGGTTAGGTATGATGAGCGTATTTGTCAGTCTAAAAAGCTATAGTACACTTTGGAAAGTGCTTGGCAGTAATGTAAAGCACCACTCTCCACTCACAAGCTGTGTTTCCTGTGTTTCTTCAGGTGGTGCTGCTGGACCCCGGCTGAACAACAACCAGCTGTACAAATTCAGCTACACCACCGAGGTGCTGGTGGACAGGACCAGGGGGTCAAAAGAGGGCAGTGCTGGCTACAGGATCTCGAGCGATGTGGACATCAACCTAGTTTGGAGAGATCCCAGCAGCAAGGATGAACAACTGATTCAACTGGCGGTATGTTGGTCCAGTCACATGTTGAGACAGCACATGATGTAATTTTGTAATTTTGTACATTTATAAAAACTTTAATCAAATGAGTTTTAAGAGAGTTAGAATAATCCATCTAATATTTCTGACTACAAGTTGATAGAACTGGTAGTAAAGTCAGCATGCTTCCTTTTCTTCATAGTAGCTGGTGGTGTGTTTGCTCACATGACTTAATCTCTCATTCACAGATTTCAAACGTTGGGATCGACCCTGTGTCACGTCGATCAGAGAAGAAGAATGTCCTCCATGGATCCACAGCGGAAAGCGTTTTGGGGAAAACCAAACTAGCAGCTCTGACAAAACCTTTCTTGGTGCATCTGAGAAATGGAAAGGTAAGAGCATTAGCATTGAAAAAGTTTAGATCCTTGGAAAATAGTCAGTATCAGTGGCGACACCACTTATTGCTGATTTTATCTGTACGACCTCAAAGTCTTTAAGAGGTTTTTAATCCTTATTTTGACATACTGTCAAAATAAAACACCTTTTAGCAACATGTCTTTTGCTGAAAATAGTGAATATTTTTGCTAAACATTGACAAAGTATATATTCATGCCAGGCAAAGAACAACAGAAACAATTCCTGAATATTATATGAATTGTGAGAGATGCTTATATAAGTAATGTTAGAAAGTCAGTAGTGTACTTCCAGCACTCCGCTGTTGTAGTCTTCAGAGGATTAATGAGCTTACTTTCATTGTGCTGGAGTGATGATGCTGGCAGGTGAAATACCACACAGCCGTGTGTGCGTGCAAAGGTCAGCAGGTTCAGAAGGTCAATGAATGAATGAACAAGACTGACTCATAGATTGGCTCTGGGTTGGTGGATAAGGCTCATACTGTCTTCTTACTGGCTGTGAGATGTTTGAGCTCAAGCTAAACTCATTCACTGTTATCACATCATTATCACTGTATACTACCCAATAATGCATAATTGCCATCAAGAGACTCAGGAGAATATGGCACTGGTTTATGGGTATTAGTATCTATAGTATTGCTATAGAAGGTGCTGGCAAGAGTAAAGATTTCTTCACTCAGTTTTCAGCCAGCATGGGGATGGATGGTGAAATTTGGTTCAGGCATTCATGTGAATGGATGAACAGGATGAATTTGAATAACTTTGATCCCCTGACTTTTCCTCTAGCGCCATCATCAGGTCAAATTTTTATTTTGTCCAGTACTTTGGTTTTCGACCAAATACCTGAAAAACTAATGGCATTCCCATCATTCCCAGCTGTACTTTGTGTTTACTGCTGTTTGTATGCTAACACACTAAGCTAAGATGGTAAACCTGGTAAACATTATACCTGTTAAACATCAGCATGTTAGCATGGTCATTGTGTGCATGTTAGCATGCTGACATTAGCATTTAGCTCAAAGCACCGCTGTGCCCAAGTACAACCTCACAGTGGTTGTTGACTCTCAGTCTTGTTTATGTTTTTGATTACCTGTTAGGTCTAGATACACAGTAAAATATTCCGTACCACTTTTTAATAAGGCACCCTTTACAAAATTTGGTTGTAACTTAGTTTATTTATTATTAATGGTTAATAAATCATTTATTAATTTATAAATATGGTATAAGAATAAGAACAGACTTTGGGTGGCCAGGTTATGAAAAATCACTTTGACTACTTTCCTTTGATTGGACTGTATGACCACTTACCATCTGGAAAAGGGCTGCGATTCATTAACAGCTTATTAAACATTTCATTAATGGATTACAACATTTATAATTGCATTATTACCAAATAAAACGGATCAGCACAACCAAAAAGGATTTTTTACAACCTGGCAACCCAAAATTTGTTCTTACTAATGGCTTATAACTGATTTATAAAGCATTAGTAAATGCTTTATTAATCATGAATGAAGCAATTACAACTCATACTATAAACCCTTTATTAGGAAGTGGTCCAATGTCCAGTAGAAAGTGCAGTAAACACAGAAATGTTTGTTGTTCAGGTTGGTTTCACACAATGTCAGGACTTCAGTGGTGTATAGAGATACTTCAACAGCATACTGTGTGTATTATATCTTACTCTGAAAAGTATCTGTGACTGTTGTACACCAGCTGGAAAAAAACAGAAGCCGAATCTTAGCTAACATTTTACCTTTTAGTAGGGTAAAGTAAAGGTTGGAAGAATGAGCCGTTAGATGGCGTGAAACAGGACAGATCAGTGTCTCCCCTAGTGTTGTTTGGTTATTTATACTGATGGCAGGCTGTGGCAGGAAAAATACACAGAGTAGCAGTGGGCAATCTATTTATGGTGGTCCTGGCTGATATTGTGGCTGAGCGCCACAAATAAATTACATACTGTACAGGAGACAGCGTAGGATGATGTAATAGGCTGCTTCCTCCACTCATGAGCAGGACAGAGTCCATTTTTGAGCCAAACTGAAGCCTCATTGGAAAACTGTGTGGTGTTATATGATATTTCCCAAGATGAACTAAGCTCATTTGACTGATCTTTATTTCCAGTATTTTAATATGATAACATCAACATAGGTAAACATAAGACTGACTCATCTTTCATGCTGGTCAGTGGTGTATACTGATGTGTATTGAGAATAGAATTAGAGGCAATAAACTGTATGCCATGCCATTTAAAAAAAATGTAAAGTGCTAATACCAAAGTATTCTGGTTTTGTTTTTGATCTTTTATTTCTGCATGTAACGTAAATAGTCTCTGATGTCATGACCATGCAGACATGTTTCTGTACACAGTGTGCAATGGAAAACTGACACCCTGAAAGCTTTTGTGAGCTGCAGCGCGTACAGGACTGCAGGTCACTTGCCTCAGTAGCTGCTGTATCTGCTGAACAGAATGTCTTGGTATCCATTGTTCAAAGGCATTATATTCTGTTTAACATGCTGCTTTCTTTTTACATGTCTGCTGTAGGCAAAAGCGTTTTATTCCTACTGGGCTGAACCAGCAACCATCAAGAACCTTAAAAGAGGGCTGGCCAGCTTACTGCAAGTGCAGCTCAATACTGGGAAGGTTATAGAGGTAAATGGCATGAGAACACTCCCATCACATTTATTCATGTTTTTCATATTTTATTACATGTAGCTATTGTGAACAAACTTAATGTCTGGGAACAGAATGACGTGTCTGGAAAGTGCACAGTCGAGTACAAGGCAGTCAAAGGTCAAGTGACAAGAACCAAGATCCTGGAGACATGTAAGACTGCAGAGACCGGATTCACCACACACAGTCAGGTATGTCAGCGGCCAGACCAACTCACCGTGCTAAAATATGAACGTTACTGAATCGCTAAATCGATAAATCACGCCTCAATGTGTCCCCCCTTCAGCTCTTCGGTGTGAGCAAGAAGTCCAGTTCTGTTACAGTGTTCACACTTGAAGATGGTTTCATCCACTCGGCCGTGGCTGAAGAAACACACTCACTGGCTGTTAACGCCCGCAGATCTGCTGCAACTAAAATCGTGTCCAGGTAAGTGCCCTAACAAAGAATCAATGTGTGCTGCCATTTCTAATATTGGGCACCCTTTAAATTTTAAAATATCTTGCTTCCCAGGCAATCCCTCACATTTGTAGGGACAGAGGCTGGACCGCTGGAGGCTGCTGGGAAAGATGTGGCTGGGGTTGTCAAGTCAGTCGATGCCAAACTGGCAGCTGTTGGTATCATTGCGGAGAAGGTCAAATCCCATTGCAAGGGCTGTCCATCAGTGAGTACGCGTTCACTCTCACACACAATCACATTTTAGCCATGCTCTATGGATGGCAGTGTCAGTTCAGCACTTTGGTTCAGACTGAAATATCTCAACAGGTATTGAGTAGATTGCCATGACATTTTGTACAAAACATTCATTGTCCCTAGAGGATGAATCCTAATGACTTTGGTGATCCCCTGACTTGTCCTCTAGCGCCACCATGAGGTTGAAATTCGTGGTTTTGAGTGAAATGTCTTGACAACTATTGGATGGATCACCATGAAATTTGGACATTCATGTCCCGCTCATGATGAATAATTTCCTCCATCATTGGGTCAAATTTTCAATTTGTCCAATACTTTGGTTTTATTACCAACAGCTAAACTAATGGCATTTCATCAGCATTAGCTCTACTTTTAGTGCTAATTAGCAAATGTTAGCGTGCTAACATGCTAAACTAGGATGGTGACCATGGTAATCATTATCACCTGCTAAACATCAGCAATTTAGCCTTCTCAGTGTGACCATGTTGTCACGCTAGTGTTAGCATTTACTACAGCCTCACAGAGCCGCTAGCGAGCCATGTGCCAAATGATCTATAATTATTTGAAGGTCACATCAAAATCCCTCATTGCACAGGAAAATTCACATTTTACGGTGCGCTTTCTTTTTCTTTTCCAAATAAGTGTTGCTCACCTCTGGGTTTGTTTAAAGCCATGTGACTGCTTGTGTTTCTTGCCCTGTCTGACTTCTTTTAGCGATATCACTGCATTACCAGATATCAGGAATTAGCGATGTTGAGATTAATGACAGGAACGGTGACCAAAACTACGAAAATAAAATTGAAGTTGCAAGTTACCAGTAACAAACTGTAATTACTGTTTATTCTTTTGAGATTCCATTGGCCAACGTGTTACTGTAAAGATGAGTATCTTGATATTCAACAGAACCATAAAGTAACTGGTACGATTTAATATATCATTGTATTTATGATGGGACAGCTCCAGGGCCTCCTTTTCATATATGTGTGTATGTATATATA
>LKNJ01001789.1:67005-108167 GCA_002120245.1 Maccullochella peelii | reverse complement strand
TATATATATATATATTAATCAGTACGTAAGTAACCTATTGGTGCATACAGACCTTCCTAAGCATATGAAGGTCTGAACGACTCCTAAATATCGTAACACTGTATTAGCAAATAGATACTGTATATTTTTGTACTGTAATTATTAACTGAATACGATCTGTCTTCTAATCCCCTCTCCCCTGTGTTCTCCCTCTTAGCTTTTTGAACATTGGCAGACTCAACAGAAGCAGCTGGAGCCAGCGAGCCTGTCCAAAGCCACGGCTCCTCGCAGCTTCCTGGCCCTCATCCAGAGCATTAGGAAGGCGTCCAAGGACGAGATCCTCAAAGTGCTGAAGAGTGCCAGCAAGACATCTCTGTAAACAGGCTTCTCCTTCTTTCCTGCATCTTAACTTTCTCACTGACTCCATCACTCTTCTGTTTCTTTGAATTCGTCTAATTTTTAAGATTGAGAATGTCAGGATCCAAGGAGATTAACTCACCATCGCTGTGTTTACCTTCTTCCTGCCGGTATCAGACCTCAGGTGGTGGATGCTGTGACCTCCTCCCAGACCGCTGCATCTCTGGATGCCATGCTTCAATTCCTTAACTTCACAGATGCCAAAGGTTTTGTTCTGCAGGAGAGGTTTCTCTATGCATGTGGCTTTGCTTCTCATCCCAACGAGAGGATGCTCCAGGCTCTGCTGGTGAGTGTCATGTTGTTAATAACAGAATTGACATCTTTTCTTGCTTATTAAAGGAAATTATAAGACCTGCCGTCTACATATCAGTGATTTATAAGGGGAAAAGGTATGTGTCACCTGCACTGAATTTCAGTTCGTTGCTCTGCCTCAGAAAATGAACTTTGTGTTTGGTCATCAAAATTAATCCAGGAAAAAGGAAAAAATCTTGTGATCTTTGTGATTTTTTTTTACCTGTGGAGCGCCGCCTTTTTCCTGATTTTGTTTTGGGGAAACAAACACATTACATATCTATTCATACATTTCTTTATATGTAATATATTTCTTTCTTCCCTCAAAATATAATGATATTTTAAATGATATGTCTTAAAATTTAGAAACTTCAGTCTTAAGAATAAGTCTGCAAAACCAAGCAATATTATAATTATATGTCAGCATTGAATGTTTTTGGGGAATTTTAATGAGAAGGGTTTTCTTTTTCAGGATATTTCAAAAGGAAAGATCGGAAGCAATGACATTAAAGAGTCAGTGGTGATCATTATGGGAGCCCTGGTCCATAAACTGTGTCAGAAAGGAGGGTGCAATTTACCGGTGAGCTTCCAAGAAGATAATAAATGACAAAGTTACACAAAAATGTTGTGCCTTTTAAAGTAAAACATGTCACATTGTCTGTTTACAGGCATGCAAATGTATGTTTCCCTTGTGGAATACTCTGGAAACTAAACCAAATTTGAATGAATCCAAGAGCTGACTGATGATCTTCTGCTGTATATTTAATTCTCAGACAGCGGTGCAGGTGAAGAAGCTGATTTTAGACGGTCCTGACAGCACACAGGTAGAGTCCGAGGTCCAGATGTATCTTCTGGCTCTGAAGAACTCTATGCTTCCTGAGGCCATTCCCATCTTTACCAAATATGCAGAGTCAGAGGTGGGAGCTTACAACACCATTGCCCTCACCTCCCTGCAGAGATACGATGTCAGCCTCATGACCGATGAGGTAAGCCATAGTGTACATAACACTTCATTTTGCACTGATGTTTATGAGTGTTTCTGCTTTGGAGCTAACAGAAACTGAAACCAAGTATTTATCTCATTTGTAGGTTAAACAGACAGTGAACAGGGTTTACCACCAGAATCGACGGATCTATGAGAAAAACGTGAGGGCTGCCGCTGCTGATGTCATTCTCAGTAGCAACCCCTCATACATAGAGGTCAAGAATCTGCTTCTGTCTATTGGAAACCTGCCTCATGAAATGAACAAGTACATGCTGTCTAAGATCCAGGACATCCTCCGCTTCCAGTTACCTGCCAGGTGTGTTATGGGACGTCCAATGGACCAACAGAAATCCTTTTTTATAAAGGTTTCTGAGTTGAACACTAACAAAAAAGAGCATTTAGTATAACAGAACAGAAATAGCAAGATTTTACCAATACATATTGCAGCAATTTATTGTATAATATATATATTTTTTTCATTTTTCAGCAAAGTTATACAGCAAGTTATGAAGGACATGATTTCACATAACTACGACCGTTTTTCAAAAGTTGGGTCATCGTCTGCATTCTCAGGATTCATGGCACGTGAGTAATCAACCCACATCTCTAAGCCTAAAATAAATACAGCACAATATATTGGTACAAGATTTAGAATCTTAGATGAAATAAAGAAAAATGTTAAGAATTTAACAGTGAGAACACAATTTCATGAGTCAACCAAGTAAAAAATAGCATTAAGATTAAATTTGGCTCCTTAAAACTATTCATTTTGAGTCTCATTATTATTTGCTTTCCAGCAATAAGATAAATAACATCACAACAGTTACATGCATCCTGACTGGAGTACATTAAAATCTTCTTTCTACAGAATCTGCTGATGTGACCTCCACATACAGTTTGGACATCCTGTATTCAGGCTCTGGGATCCTGAGGAGAAGCAACATGAATATTTATGGTGCTAATAAAGGAGTGATGCTACATGGACTGCAGGTACTGCAAAATATTCAAAACAAGCTTAGCAGGACTGTTGCAGGAACAGGAATATAGATATGTATCTTTTCTATCTATTTGAATGTTTTTATGCTGTTTTGCTTTATTTTTGTACATTTTTAATGCATTATGTAAAGCACTTTGAATTGCCTTAGTGTATGGAATGTGCTATTAAAATGAACTTGCCTTTAGAAAGTTTCATGTAGTGTATGGGAAATATCAAAACAGGTCATTATCAGATTGCTAATTTAGACTAATTTGGATTTTCCTCTTGTCTTCCAGGTGGCAATTGAGGCCCAGGGTCTGGAGTCACTGATTGCTGCCACACCCGATGAGGGAGAGGAAGACCTGGAGTCGTTCGCTGGGATGTCGGCTCTGCTGTTCGACGTCCAGCTCCGGCCTGTCACCTTCTTCAAGGGTTACAGTGACCTCATGTCCAAAATGTTCTCTATGACTGGGGAGCCCATGAATGTAGTGAAGGGTCTCATCCTGCTGACTGATCATTCTGAGGTAAGCAGCTTACTACGGTGTACCACATCAGAGCTCCATTTACACTAGGCCTTAATGTAGTAGTTGAACTTCATCTTAGTGTTTACAGTCAGTATGGTTATGAAAGAGAGTGACAACTAGTAATGAGTCATGCATGCATCAGGTAGTGACAGGTAGATCGTTGACTCTAGGTCCTTGGCTGTATGACGTTTATGGAAGAGCACAGGACTTGTATTTGCTGTGATTAGCTGCTCCCAGAAATTTTTATTCCCTTTCAAAACAGTGTCAGATTTGCAGGTTGTTGTTTGTTCAGCTTGGTCGAGGTCATCTCGAGGAAAACTACAGCATTGGTTATTTGTTAAAACAGCTTGAAAAGATCTAGATTTACATTCAGCTGCAAACCAGAGGTAGTGTAATGTTGCCACATTATACTGCCACAAAAAGAAAACGTGGATGATTGCATGTGCAGTGCATAGACTTTGACACTGGTTTGCGTCCCAGTCAGTCACATTAAGTAGCAAGACAGCCTATATGGGTCATTTTGGAAGGCACAAGCACATTTTGTCATGTAGGTATGAGGACTTGTTTACTTGGTCAGATGCAAACATGTGTAGACAGACACAGAATGACTCAAGTTAATAACTTGAGCTTTTTTTCAATTCAGTTTTCGAGCTTAGTGACTGTGATACAAAGATGTGGCATTTCTTATGCTGTGGCTACTTTGAACATATGCTTTTTGATAAAAGGAAAGTTAATTATCACTGGAGTCAGACATAACCAAGTCATCCACTGTGTGTGTGTGTGTGTGTGTGTGTGTGTGTGTTTTTTTCTTTCCTGCTCGTCTTCGGTCCTCCAGGTGATCCAGCTTCAGTCTGGTCTGAAGGTGAGTGCAGAGTTCCAAGGAGGGTTAGCCATTGACATCTCTGGAGGCATGGAGATCAGTCTGTGGTACAGGGAGTCCAAGACCAGCGTCAACAACAGGTACAGTCCAAAGACAATATAATAAAACAGCTGTTGCAGGTGTTTTTGTCCTGTAGCCGAATTAGGGCACCAGCAAAGCTTTTACATAATGTTATGTGCCATGTATGTTGGTCAGAGCCTCGAGTACAACCGTGGAATGATACATTATCTCACAGAGTATGTTTGTGAAGCAGGGCAAAGGCCTTTGTGATAGGCAGATCATTCTTAGAAAACAACCTTTGTGACCGAAAGGAAAGTTGTTTCAGAAGTTCGAGCCATGTCACCGCACTGCAAATAGATTTCTGTTGATGTTGGATTCGTGTGAACTTTAGATGGTCTATAAGTGTTGTCTGATTCATTTGTTCCACCGGCACGATGGACATGCTCCATTGTGTATTGTGTTTCACGCCTGTCTCATTTCTAGGTTTGTGTGGATATGACGTCAGTTCTGTCTGGTCCTCTATTTAAAGACATTACAGTCAACGCACAACAGTAGCTGCTGAAAATGGAGCACATGGTCATGCTGGTGTCAGTTAACTTGCGGCATCTGGTGATGAAACAGGATTTAAAGATTTTTAACATTTAAATATGGTGTGATTTTAATGTACAGGACAGGGCTGCATATGCACCTCAGTACTTTTTAAGTACCAACCACATTTTGTCAGTAACAGTATTGAAAACCAAACTCAAGAACCAAAACTTGATACTGAACATTTGGTCAGATTCTTCATCCTGTTCACTTGTTTTTTGGTCTCAGATTTTTGTACTGGCACTGCATCAAAACTTTAAACAATACCTTGCCCTAGTGCCTTATAATTACACTTGCATTAGTGACACATTTAATGTACAGCTCTATATGTACATTTCCACTAAGAATGACTTGCAAAAGATAGAAAAGAAAAGGTGATTTTAATGGGGATCTAGGTTAAGGTGCAAAAAACACGTGATGCTGTGGAATTAAGACCTTTTTTGGAACCGCATTATAAGGAATGAAAATATGGTTTAAGACAGAAGAAAGAGCTTCTATGTTTCTGTTTTGAGATTTTCTTCCTACTTGTAGACCACTGTGTCTTGAATTTGGACTTCAGGATGATTTGACCCATGTGTGGAGGGGAATGGCAGAGGCAGGTGAATGGATCAGCATAGCTGTACCTCTTCCACTCTGATAATAGACTGGCAGGCTATCTATAGACGCAGAACAAACCACACTGGCATCTTTGCCAAGGCATCTCTCAGAGGCTGGATTTTCAACTGGCTGGCATGCGCTTTGATTTGAAACATAAGTTGTTACATGGTAGTTAAATCTACTTGTTAGTGAGCCACTGGTACAAACTGTATGATACAAATACATGGTCACAAACAATGACCATATGCCACAGTGGTTTATATCAAGTGTAAAGAAAATGATTGTTTCTGTTACATTCGTGTATCAGAACACCTCTGACACAGGTATATTAAACTCCAGGTAACTATAGCAACAGCTGTTTTGTTTCGCACTGTGCTTACTAGTTAAGTGGTAACTGCTGGTTAAAGTAACTGCAATTTTATCTTTTGGTAAGTGGCTGTGGTGTGAGCAACAATACTGCACTCTAAAATGTGCCAATATAGAAAATAATGGACTCTTACAATAATAATAATGAACAGTTGACACCTCTTTACCCCACCTGGGCCTTACAAATGTGAATGTATCACCATGTGGAACACTATTTTAATTGTCATGTGGTTTTTGGATATTTCGCATGTAATAAATTCACACAACTTACACACATGTGATTTTCAAATATATTCCATTTTTCACGTGTAAATTGTAAGACAATTTCACATGTAATATCACGTACTAATATCAACTCCATTTCACAGATGACAAATTCTTGCATAATTCAAGCACGTGGTTTTTCACGTGATGAGTTCACACACATGCTGGCAAACTGTATGTGTGTTTTTGGACATTTACAATGTAAAATATTCGTATATTCGTATGAACTTTAATGAAATGTAATATTTCACATGGGAAAACATGACTTTCACATGCTCTTATTTGTCTGTTGGACACATTTTCACTTGGTTTTCACTTGCTTATGGTTTCAGGGGAGCATTAGTGGTCACTGGCAACGTTACAGTGGACATGGACTTTATGCGAGCGGGTGTGGAGGTCAGCTTCGAAACAGAGGCATCGCTGGACTTTATCACCACTGTCCAGTTTTCCGAATATCCCTTCCTGGTATGCATGCAGATGGACAAAGCTACCTTCCCCGTCAGGTATTGTGAGACCCTTCCTGTGAAGAAAAGATTTCAATACTCTTTGGGGTTTTATTGTTGAATCAGCTTATACAAAACCTAATGGTCTATTCTTGATGTTGTGCTTTCAGTGAATACCTGACCAAGTATGAGAGCTTGTCATCAGGGAAGAGCGTTGTGTTATCTAAGAGCAAGAAGCAGCTCGTCCCTGGCTCTGAATTCCCTCTTCACCAGGAGAACTCAAACATGTGCAAGAAGGTTTTTGATTCCAGCTGGTAGAAGAGATACCATGAACTATCCAGGAGCGCGTTTTCACTCAAAGAGGGTTTATTACATTCAGGGACAGCTATCACACCTCAGCCTCATGCTGAGAGGACCTA
The DNA here is from genome assembly GCA_002120245.1 of Maccullochella peelii. Taxonomy (NCBI): domain Eukaryota; kingdom Metazoa; phylum Chordata; class Actinopteri; order Centrarchiformes; family Percichthyidae; genus Maccullochella; species Maccullochella peelii. The sequence goes on along the minus strand of LKNJ01001789.1, from coordinate 101,438 downwards.
AGAGAGAAATTGGTGAATGTTTTTTTTTTTTTTTTTAACCACACATGCAATGTTTACATTCCTGTGAGTATTTAAGTCATTTTAATTTGACATTTTGTTTAAAACCAGGAATTCTTGCATTGTCTTTTTATGGATTTCCTTGAAAATGTATTTATGACGGGCACACAGGATGTTTGTTTTATTTGATGGGTAATACTCAGCATCAATAGTACCACTGTAATTTCCCCAATGCAGTTACAGTAAAGATGTACACTTGAGACAGTGGATTAACTTTCCCTGTGAATAGAAACGCTCCTTTCTGTCAAAATTCCTTAGTTTTTTAATTAAATGTGTTTGCTAAGGAGGGGCAATTTGTTGTTTTATGTCACTGTTCACACACTTGAAATAACTTATTTAGCAGAGTAATATCAGTTAATTCAATTTTCTATAATCATGTTGGTGATTTTTAATTGTTTCTATGGAGATGATGTGTGTGCATTGCCTTTACTTTGTACTTGCAAGATCTGAGGTGAAAATTTAATCTCCAGAAATGAAGCCATCAACACTTGAATATATTTTTTTTTGTACGTGGCTGTAATTGCTCTGTTTGTCTGAAAACATTTTGGTAGTTTTAAGACTTTTGAGCTACTCTGAACTTGTGTTTCCATATTTAGGGATCAGTTTGTTAGATCTGTAATTGTCTGACAATAAATGTGCACTGGAAACACTTTTGATTTGGCTTATGGATTCAGATTCAGCAAAACAATGTGCATGAACAATTGTACAATATGTACAACAGGGTTGGATTAACCCTCAGGGGGGCCCTGGGGAAAAATTAAGATGTGGGACTTTGTTCCTTTTGCCTTTAAAGGGGCATGCCATCAATTTTACATGTCAAAGTCAGTTTATTTTTCATGAGGGGTACTACTTAGCCTGTGGAAACAGTTGTATAACGTCTAAAGTGACATCACCTGGTTTCCTTAGCTGAAAGACAACAAATTTATAACAGAAAGTCTGCGTTACAAAATGGGATCATTAAGTTTGAAAGACGCTATCAAGTCAGGGTGGCTCAGCCTCTGCTGCTTTCATATTGACCATTCTTTAATCTGTCCCATGTGAGTCCCCCAAATTTATGGAAGTATTCATCAGGTACAGTGTTCATTGCAACAACCCGTGGCCCAAAGACCAACTGGTACTCCTATTCTTGGATGCTATCCTATCCTGCCCTTGGTTCACTGTGTGTCCATTAGTTTGTAGACATTTGATTAAACACACATTTATGTATTTAGTTATATGCACCATGTAAGCCAGCATAATACCACAGGACAGGGCCTCAACATTAGGTAAAAATAAAGAGGCTACCTTAAGGCCCTTAGAGTGTCACTTTACGTATGTACTTTAGTAGCGATATTACCAATTAGAAATTAAGAGAATTACCTCAAAGTAATTGCCACATAGTGACCTGGCCCTGGAACTCATGGGCCCTCGAGAGTTTCCCATTTTGCCCAGTCCATAAGCCTTTATGTACAATTAGAGTCAGGGATTACTGCTAAATATCATGTATAATGTAATATGGCTGATATAAAGGCTGTATTGCTTGGCCCAAAAAATCTCTTTCTCTACATGTGACATGAGAAACAATGCAGCTGCAGTAATGGCCCTCCTCTAGGCAATGTCTGTCAGTCAGTCCACCAGTTTGGTCGAGACTGAAAACTTCCCAACAAATGTTGGATGAATTGCCATGAAATTTAGTACAGAACATCAGTATGATAGAATTATCACTGTGTTAGCAAGCTGACATTACAATTAGCTGTGCATTGCTGTGCCTACATGCAGCCTCACAGAGCTGCTAGTGTAGCTGTAGACTCTTAGAAACCAGTGATCCCAGTGTAGAAGTTCTTGCCTCCTGGTGGTTTCAAGTGAGAATTCAACTATCTGGCAATCAGATAATATCAAGATGGCAAACTCCTAAATTTGAACTTGTATAGCTTACAGCAGATTTTGTAAGATAAGGTTTTCTTTCTTCTTCACATACTGTGAAGGTTGTGTCCACATTAGCATATGTTTTTGTTAGCTGCACCAATAGCCCTCATTTGTATTGATAGTTTGTGGTATGTCCAAGGAGACAAAATGTACCTCAGTGGCCAAAATGTAACACACACTTGTTGATCCAGGTGAGGCAATAAATCTTGAATTTTCTTGTGTCACAGCTGTGACATCAGAGCCCCTACTGGCATCTAAATACAACAACTGGCCTTAATGTAGATTCTTTAGAAACCACCGAGAGCAGCTGGGGGCAAACCAGTGTCTGCCAGTCTCGCTGCATCCATGGCGACCGAGTAAACACAACAGCAAACTGTCAGGTTAAACTTAAGCCTCGGCCCGGGTGATGTTTCAGTGTCACCAGAAAGCTAACCTTGCATGCTGGCAGATGCCAAATGTGTACTTCTGTTGGCATAAATCTGTTCGATTCCCTTTGACCCTTGTCATTTAATGTTTTGTATGATTTTAATGGTGAAACTTTATCAGCAATGTATCAAACTGCAGACAGCCACGTGAATCAGGTCAGGGAGATACAGGGAAATAAAATGCAAATATGGTCAACACAGAATATCACAGAATAAAAATCTAATCTATCAAACAGTCAAAATCAAAGTATGCAAAAATGGTTGAGGAAGAATATCAACCAGTGCATGAGTAGTGTGGGACACATGAATGATTGGACACAAGTTTGATTCTCATTTTAAAAATATACTGTAGGTCTTTGCAGCCAGAACTTTAGCTTTACTGAGAAACATAATGTGTTGTTTTCAATGACATTTTGGTGAATGTAATACATTTATTTACGATTTTACCATTAACCATCACCATTTATAAAGGGTTTATAATTTGCAACTACAATGGCTTTATTAATATTAATAAATCATTTAGTAACGCATCAAAGATAATTTATAAGCCATTAATAAGAACACCTTTTGGGTTGCCAGGTTGTAAAAAACCCCATGAGCTCTTCAGTTCATCAAGTGACCAGACAACATGGCATCCCAAAAGTGTTCTTATCAGTGGCTTATAACTGATCTTTGAAGCATTAATGCATGTTTTTTTAATCATTAATAAAGCCGTTAGTTACTACTTATAAACCCTTACAAAGACTGGCTCATTAGAAAATATACCTCTTTTTACCATTTAGTTTAGTATTCTGACATGCCTGTATCTGGATGATAGCTGTGGCACACACACAAAAAAGTGATTTGATTACATATTAACGTTTTAATTTCTAACAAATACTTAATCTAGGTTTTTTAAGTGGCCACATTAGATACAAATTCATGGACACAAACATGTTTAGTAGCTTGCATTCTGAATTTATTGCAAACATATGTAGGCTTTTCAGTCTACGTTACACTCATTCATCATATTCATTACTTTCAAGCTTGTAAGTGCAAACAGCACTCACTTCTCCTTTCAAGGTATCTCTCCGCTGTCATCCTAACCTCTGTCTTTTTTTGGGGCAGCCACGCAACACAGTTTACATCAGGCATAAAACATATACTTTGCCACTGTATAACTGTACGGCCAATTCATTCAAATATGTGCCTTTTTTCTTTGAACATTCATAAATGCACTTATCTCAGACCATCTCACCTTCGGTTAACCCTCTTTCTTTATACAAAAGCAAGCTTTGATACAGTAAATTTCCAATATTTAACCTCAAAGGCAGCAGGTTTGTTGAAGGACATCTGGAAGAATGTTTTAAAACAAATGATGTTATCTATGTTACAGTGCATCTTTGGGCAGAATTCACAAGAAACAATTAACAATGTTTCATTTTACAATTAACAAGTCCATATAGTGCTCCTGCTATATCACCAATGTTTACAGCCATTCGTTGCTGTCAGTGTCGGTGACAAAATAGTGACAATCCAAGTGCATTAAGTACATTATTATTCACAGATAAAGGTCATACAAGAAACTAATAAAAATGCATGTGGGAGAAAGGTTTTTTTTATCAGTTTTATGTTTGTGACAACATTAGAATAGCTGGTTTACTGGAGATTACAAATTATAATATATATCTTATTTTGGTTAGTCTTCACATGGTTTCAAAGTGATATGTAAATGTAATTGTGTATCATGTGAAATTAGTGAAATATATGTTTTACCATCTTCCACTTTTGCTGATCAAACACATACTTTTAAAACTCTCTGGCAGGAGGTAGTATATCATATCTCTCAATTTGGACTTGTTCATAGTTCCTAAGAAAAGTTTCTTTGGTTATTTTATTTTTCTTTGGATACTTTTTAAAAAAGTAATTTCTATACAACAGATTTATAATTTCAAAATAAATAACTTTTTATTGTTTAACTTGCACTGCTCTCAACTGCCTCAGGGGCACATTCATTTAGAATTATCTATCATTAAGAAGGACAATGTCTTATGAATTAAATGTACAAAGTTAAGTTACATTTCACCTCAAAATGCATTAAATGTTCTAACATCATGTTGCTCTAAAGAGCAAACCATGTCCAATCTACTGCGCAGTCAACAACAAGTCTTCCAAATCACTGCATGAATTCATATCACTTATAATGAAATCGACTCATAGGGCAATTTATATAAAGTCTGTTGTCACAGAGGCATAATAACATGTATTTTACAGAATTAAGGTAAATAGACTGACCAGCAGTTCTAAATACCTTTGTTTAGATTTGAAACATGCTAAAAATAGCAATCTACAGTTTGTATTAATTCTACACAATGACTTATGATGCCCCCACTGCATATTCAAAAGGAAACAGAACAAAGGAAACAACCTCAGAGCTTCACTGTACAGAAAGCAATAATACAAATATATTTAATTTTAGTGTGGATGTCATTAGTTAATGTGTCATTTTAATGAAAACCTAAATTCATACACATTCAAACTAGAAGAGAAACTGACATTGCTGTGTGTAACGTGGAAGTGTAGTGTGTAAGACAAACCCAACACATCTACAGTCCGTACGCTCCTGTCTGCAGTGAAGTAACATGACTCCTTGCTGTACGCTCACAGATTGCTGAAATGCCATACATAACACACAGACACATTCAGATGCAGATGCACTAACTCCCATCTCATTACATAAAAATGTAAAATAAACCAACACGAATAGAGGAAGTTATCCCCTAAATATCTCAGCTGGCTCTGACTCATTAGGCCCAACAATACTTAAAAAATATTGACCTAAGTACACTGTTAAACCAGAGTCCCAGCTCCGCTTCATCTGAGCAACACACTTGGTGTGTTCCCCTTTTCTTCGCACAGTAACATGCGAGGAGCATGCTTTTAAAATATAAACATACACTACTTCATACAGCATATCAGTTGTGCAGGCATTAGCAGCATGTTGTGAGTCATGACACAGAGGTTACACATACTTCAAGCAGAACATGAGCCACCGACTCCTAAAAAACATGGAAATGTTATTGTGAATGTGGAAAATTGTGTTGGAGAGTAGCAATATGAAACATAGCAACGTCAGATATTTATCATATACTCAGGATGTATTTAAAATATATTGCTTTAAAATACAATATTAATTCCTCCTCTGAACTTTCTGTATAAAAAAATGGGGTGATTCAGCATTACCCCTTAATCCATGGAGTTTTTTTTTATTCAGTGCAGTCAAATGGTCCCTGTCCTCAGAAAACGGTGTAAAAGACACATTACAGGTTGTAAGTAATTATCTTATTGTATGAATTAAAGCAAGACTAATTTTTGATTGCAACTGTAACTTTTGATTAACAGCAGCCACTGTGGCCACAAGCATCAATTACAGGATAACGGCACATTGAATTCCCTTTCAGCCTCGCTAAGGGTGCGCCACCCTGTGAAGGAAACTCATTTTGGCGTCTTGTGCCTGCAATCTCATTCTTTATTACCCAAAGCTAATGACTATAGGCAAGGGTTGGAACATAGATCAACTGGTAAATCGAGAGGCTCAGCTATCTCTTCACCACAACAGTCCGATACAGTGTCCACTGCTGGCGTGGCACCAATCTGCCTGTCAATCTCTAACCTCAATTGTGTACAAGACGCCAAGATACTTGACTTGGGTGTCTCACTCAAAACTCGAAAGGAGCAATTCACCATTTTCCGGAAGAGTACCATGGTCTCAGACTTGACAGTGCTGACTCTCGTCCCAGCTGCTTTATACCTGGCAACAAACCATCCCAATGTGCACTGGAAGTCATGGTCTGATAAAACCAGCAGAACCACATCATCTGCAAAAAGCTGAGATGCAATCCTGAGGCCACCATACTGGACACTGTCCACATCTCTGCTTTGCCTAGAAATTGGTGACATGGCATAAATCTGGTGTAGCCCAAAGTTCACTGAGAACACATTCGACTTCCTGCTGAGAGTGTGGACACAGTTCTCACTCCAGTTCTACAAGGACTGAATGGGTCTTAACCCACGTACCCCATTCTCCCGCAGTACCCAGCACAAGATACAGTACCCCGGGGAAACGGTCACTAGCCTTCTCTAAATCCATAAAACACAAGCAGACTGGATGGGCAGACTTTGCAAGGGTAAAGAGCTGGTCCACTGTTCCAGGACGGAATCTGCATTGTTCCTCCTGAACCTAAGGTTTGACAATGGTTCGGAGCCTCCTTTCCAGTACCTTGGTATAACTTTTCCCAGGAAGGTTAAGCAATGTGATACCCTAATAGTGGAGCACACCTTCCGGTCCCCCTTTTTAAAAATGGGAACCGCCATCCCAGTCTGCCAGTCCCCAGACACTGTCCCTGACCCTCACATGACATTTGAGGAGGCAACCAAGACAGCCCCACAATGTCCAGAGCCTTCAGCGTCTCAGGGCAAATCCACCCTTGCCACTGTGGAGCTTTTTGATTTCCTCAGTGACCTCAGCTAATGAAATGGAGATGGCTTTCCCCTGAGCCTTCCAGCTTTGCCTCATCTATGGAGGATGTGTCAGTCGGGGTTCAGGTGTTCCTTCAAAAGTCCAACAATATTGTTAGTCCAGGTCAGCAGTTCTGATCCTATGCTGAAAACAGCCTGGGCTAAGCCCTGCCTCGCCCTCCAGAGCCATCTGACAGTTTGGCAGAACCTCTTTGAGGCTGACCAAAAGTCGTTCTCCATGGCCTCCTTGAAGTCCTTCCACACCTGAATTTTTGCATTCGGGACCACAAAACCTCCAGTTCTTCTGGCCTCCTGACACCTGTCTGCTGCTACAGGAATCCTCTGGGCAAACAAGTCTGAAAGGACCCCTTTGTCAGTTTGACAGCCTCCTTCACCATAGGTGTCAACCAGCGGGTTCTTTGGTTGCTGCCACAACAAGCACAGGTGACCTTCTGGCCATAACTCTGAGCAGTCACTTCTGCAATCGAGGCTATGAACATGGCCCACTCTGATTCAATGTTCCAAGCTTTCCCCAGGATGCAGAAAAAATTCTTCTGGAAATGGGAGTTTTACCGATGTCTCTTTAATAATGGCGGTCTATGGGGAGATTGCTTTTTGGGCTGTAAGGGATTTTAATGTTGTTGCAGTACCACATTTGGCCAATAGGATAAACTGGCAGCAAGACTGACTCGCTGTAATGTATCCAGCTCTGTTGAACTTACATCCATACTCAGAATGAGTGTAATGGGACCACACACAGGAAAACACAACCATGGTACGGTGTGTTTACTTCTTGTTTCATCTTTGTGATAAAACCATTGAAAAGTTTATCTGTGACATCCTAAAACGGAGTGTAACTGTTGTACAACTAAGAACGTAATGTCAGCAAACTGACTCAGTAATGTCAGTTACACAGTAATAGCTATCAAGTTTGCTAACATTAGCTAACATGGTCATACCAAACCAAAAAAAGTTGTAGCAGCAAATCCCCTGAGTGTATTGAATTCAGCAAGGTTGTGTTTTATTGCTTATGAGTTCAACTTTTCATTTGAAAAAAGAAGATGTGTTTTTTCCGTTCAAAAGTTACATAGTCTGGCTTTAAAGACACAGTAACATTAAATTCATAATAATAAAATAGTAGCTTGGCCGATAATGACTAGCACTGAACTGTAATAGAAGACCTGCCTTGTTTCCTTTTGAATAGACATGTTTCAGGGCTCAAACAGCATTTCAAGAGTTCTAGACAGCAGCTGAATGGAAAGTATTACAAAGCAGATTCATATAGCAATATGGCATCAGCCAGAGGACGTGGCTGAATGGGTTTACCCTACAAAGTGGTGCAATGCATACAGACTACAGTAAGGTCTGCTGCAAGAATAAACAACACAAGAAGGTGGGGATAGAAATTGTTGTTGGTGGAAGTTGTCCTGGGGAGTAGATCACAGGAAGGGTGGGGTGACGGGGGTGAAAACTGCACTCACAGTGAATGAAGGCAGATTCTTCGTTGGAGATGTCTAGAGGTGGCAGAGAAGACATAAAACTGGTGTTAAACTCAGATAGATGCAATGAAAACAAAGTGAGATTTTAGAGCAGAAAACACAATTGAGGTTTTGTTCAGTTTAGGATAGAAGCCGTTGTCCTGAGTCATTGTAATGCAGTGACTTTTCACTCTGCAGTTCCTGGTTCTGAACCAGCTGACCAGATTCAGCCAAATCACTGCCGGGGGCACGCTTCTTGATTTGTTTACGTAGGAGTGCTGGAGGTCAGCATTGCTCTCCACCTCCTTCTCCCCGTTTAGGAAAAAGCAGAGGGGGAGGGGGCTATAAAAAGTTGACCCCAACTCAGCCCCGCAGACTCGCTTCCAAGCTGGAGCTGCAGCAGCATCTGATCTCTCCGAGCAGCTGTCCTCTTCCTGCATCAGCACAACAAATACTTTACATTGCCTGACCTTTTCCTCCTGCATCACTATCCTAGCCATGCCCCCGCGTCCCTCCACCGCAAACGCCCCCACCAGTTACACACACACACACACACACACACACACACACACACACACACACACACGCGCGCCGTGTTCCTCTTCACACCACTACTCAACCCCATGCTAGGCCCCTGCCTGCCACGCACCCAGCTGACATGTATCCCTCATGCTCATGCAGTTGTATTGCTGCTCTGACACATTAGCTGAGAATGGACTGTGACTAGTTGTAAGTGTGTATATATGAGTGTATGAGAAACTGAGAATAAATTATACGTTTTTTTGGAAGAGTGGGCTGCAGCATTTAACCAAGTATAGAGAGAGGGAACTGCTTTGTGTGTCTGTCTTTTTGTATGTCTTTCTATGTTTCTGCATTTCTTTCTTTTTGTATTTCTGGCCTGCCTGCTTGTCCACTTAGAAAAACTCATTTTTGCCTTCATCTCCAGCTGGATGGATTATTGCAGTTGTCTCATGTCAGACCTTCCCATAAATGTCCACTGGATAGCAAATAAGGAACCAGAAGAACTGAGCACTTTACACTGCCTTGCACTGCTTTCTATAAAGGCCCAAAAAACATTTCTCATATGCTTGACAAATATACTCTATTAAACACAGTATGTCCCTTGTCTTAAGCAACATTAGTAATGCTCCAGACAGATAGGGCCAACCTCTAAATAAAATCTAAATGCTTTCTGGTTCATTTGACTTATTTTCTTCACTGCTATTTTCCTTGTTTATGTAAAAGTACATATTTTTGATTATGGTGTACATTTTAATAATAACTGAATGAATTTTACATTGGTGTTTCAGTTACTGGGTTCTTGCATGCCCTATGCATGTGGGTCACTGGCTTACTGGGAACAAAGTCATAATTAATGTTATTAGTTACACCTGTGCTTTTCTTCATTCATTACAGGTCAAAAGGTTTGAAATAGGCTTTTTGAGTTAAACCTGGAACTGGAACTTAAAAACATTACAATGGGATACTATATGTGGTAAGTGTGTCAGAATGTGTTTGAATGAATTTGTAAACATAATGTTGAAAACAGGAAAATATCATTTAGCTCTCCTTGTGACGGACAAGAATTTTTGTTTCCAAAGCTTGTGCAACGTAAAACTTCACTTGAGTTTCTGAAGTAATGTACAGTAGCCTACACAAAAGTCAAATGGGTCTACCTTTTTGTTATGTATGCAAAAAATTGGTGTATTTTGAAACAAGTGATGAAACTCCATTAGACTGGAATGCTGAAGCAAGCTTGGTAAATGTGATGTATGCAAATCTATTAGCACTGCATGCTAACAAGCTAGCTGGCACAGTGCAGCTTAAAGGTTGAGCTGGAGCTGATGGACATTGAGCTAATCCTGGAGAACTACAGCTTAGACTGTACTTTGACAACAATGAGATGAGCTTAACAAGTCTGAGATGTACCAAAGTCACCATGGTACATGCAGAAAGTTTTGGTGTAATTTACTGAGGTTTTCAGATCTCCGACACAAACTCTTATGCTACTCAGGTAGAGTTGAATTGCACTTGATTTGTGGTACTCACAGGATTTAAAAATCAACACCAACTTCTCTTTCCAGAAACTATTTCCTGGTCACTGAAGATAATCAACCTTGTTATGCTTTTACTTGAATATGTAAGTTAGAAAACGTTCTCAAAGAAGGTTTGTAGAATATACCAATAACTGGTAAACTTTCTGGAAAGAGAAACTACTGTCGTGTTTGGAAAGCAAGACATAAAAACCTCTAGCCTGCTAGATAAAGGTTTGTGGGAATATTTGTTTTTTTGTTATTTGTGTGAACTGAACTTTTAAGCTACATATTTAGCTTATTCTGTTCCGTGAGGAATTCAGCGTTTATTTTGTGAAAAAATAATAACTGTTGTTATTTGTTAGAAATGAATGAAAACATTATAGTAGCTATACTGTATCCATTTCTATTCTGTAATAATTATTAACTATGGACTGATCCTTAGTATAATAATGCAAGAGTGACTGTTCCAACTCATTCAGCCGGGGGAGAAAGTTTCACAAAATGTCACGAACAAGGAACGAACACATTAAAGAACTGTAATGTTATCTGAGTAATTAAAGCATTTATAACACCGATTAAGAATAACTTGATGTAAGGTGTCACTGGCTGGAATAGTTTCCTGTGACACTTTCCAACCCTGAGAATAAACCATGTAAACAAACTCGTCTCACACTATGAAAATAGCCCGACAACGTGTAATGCAGAGAAAAAGGAACTCGCTCTGGGCCATGGCTGAAAATCCAATCTCCTAGCCGCAGCTCAGTGGAGTCAGGTTACCTGTCATGAAGCTATACTGTATGTCTATTAACACTGGCATGCCACTGCTGAAGCGGCTGAGCTGGACTGCTGCTTTAGCAACATTTACAACCCAAAAACCATGTAAAGACTCATGTAGCACATCAAAACCTTTACACAGGTCCATGTGACTGTGTGAATGGTATACTGCTGTACAACGAGACCACATGGTTCAGCATCAACAGCCTCAAAATATCAAACTCTATGAATCTCACTGTCAATTTAGGGTATGGGAAGTGACTGATTACAAGTATATTGCTGTAACTGAGTAGCTTTTTGTGTACGTACAACTTATGAGCACGGGCCTGTGAAAACTATGAATCTCAAAAATGTTTCAATTTTTGATCAATTAAAAGAAGCAGCCTTGTTTTAGCTTCATGACAATGTGTTTTTGAGATAAAATAAATAAAGTAATAAAATAAATAAAATAATAATTTTTAGCATTCGATAATGGAACATTTTCTCAATCTCTTAAAATAGAATTCAATCCTTTTAATTTAGTTTGACAAAATAATCTTAGCTCTCAAGGCTCACTTACTAGCATACACCATCTGCTGATGAAGATCAGACGAAAGCTCTGGAAAAAGTAGGTCTTGAGTTAAGACTGACTTGTCAAACTCCTCTTTCCAAGGTTAAGAATTAACTTTCAATCTCAATTTTTTCTTTTTTCAATTCATCTCAAAACCTCAAAATTACCTAAATTGGAGCTATTTTTCATTTTTATAGCATTGAACTCGTCGACATTTGGAAAGGCAACAATTAAAGAGTAGCTTAGAGGTATCCGTATGCTGCTATGGCACAGACAGGAGGATGGTTCTTCAAAGTTAGCTTGAAAGCTGGATTGGTTTGTAGAGTGTATGAATAATGAAATACAGTCAGGGTGCAGCATCTGCTCTTTATGGTTATATGCAACCAACTAAGTCAGAGATGTCTTCAGATCGGGCTACCTTTTAAGTTATACATAGTATACAATATATACAATGAGAAATATAATTTTTTTTAAATTTAACTGAGTATTATTTGAATTTTAATTTGCACGACAATACTTGTACTTAGTACTTAGAACTAAACTGAACTCCACACAATTACATACACAACAGTTTTTTGTCAATTTAACCTTTAGGTTTTACATTTAATGGATTCAGTAAGCTTAAAATACTGTTTTAAGATGATTTTATCTGGTTTCAATGAAATGTATTCAAATATCAAACAAATGAATTTACATTCACTTACAGACACAAAGAAGAAGAGTAGGAGGGGTGAAGGTGACAACACTTCATTGGAAATGGGGAAGGTGTGTCCGTCTGAATGAACATGTGGAAATATGTGCTAACTTACATGCATGATGAGATGTTTCCTTGGTCACCGATGCTCCACGACAAAGCTCATTGTTGTTCCATCAAACGAGGGTGGGGCAATGATTCTTGGACCTTGTTGCGTTGTGATGCTGATAACTGGCTTACTGTCAGAGCTTGCTGCACCTCCTCTGGCGGTCACATGTCCCAAGCTCACAGGTAGCTGCAGTGGCCCTTGTGGAGCCTCACCTGTTGCGCTGTAATACGCACTCTCTACGCCTGTTGCATAATTTTCCAGTCTAGGGCTTCTGGCGTTTTTGACCTTTTCTCCACCTGTATCCTCAGAGTGACACAGCGACTGTGGCAAAACCGCCTGGGCAGGCAGACTGGGCGAGGGGATGAAGGCCGGGTAGATCATGTAGGTGGGGGCGTACGCTGCTGGGCTCAGTGCCAGGGGGGACAAAGAGAGAGGCACAGGGGTGACAGGGGTAACAGGGGTGACAGATGACACAGGAGAATGGGGCATGGGTACATCCACAAACTTGCCTGTCTCAGGGTCAAACAGTCTCTTTGTGGTAGCCTGTATGGGAGTGTCCACCAGGTAATAATGTCCTGTTGTGGGGTCCAAAAGCATCTTGCGCTGGGTTTGTGGGGCCATCTCTCCGGTAGAAGGTGTAGGTGACACGGTCGGGATAGAGGGAGAGAAACACAACACCTGCTGTTGTGCTTGAGGCCCTGTTGTTGACCCCGAGTGATGGTAGATGCTTGAAGCTGGGTACTCCATGATTAACGGAGACCTTTTCTGCTCAGGCGTCTTGCTGTCACCTGTTTGGATTTGGCTAACGTTTAAACTCACCTCCCTCGAAACAGGCTCTCGATTCAGCAGTTTGATTTCATTCGTATACCCCAGCCCCGGTATGGTTAAATAGTTCTCAGAGTCTGAGCAGGCCTGTGCGACAGTGGGATTAGTGGGAATGATTTTGACCTTTCCCTGCTCCACCTGGCCATGTTTCGGAGGCTCTATTTTCACTGACAGTGGAGCCACCGGTGTCTTGTAGCTTTTCATAGTCGATGATGTTTGCAGCACAGAGCTTTGTGGAATAGGATTACTAACTGAACTAATGCTGACACATGCCTTGTTGCCAACATGAAGGACACTTTTGTTACTAAATGTTTGACTTTGCTGTGATTGTGTTTTAAACGTGTCATCGTTATATGGAACATGTATGATACTCAGAGCCCCTTTATCTTCCTGTGGTTTGCATGTGTCTGTAGTATTTATCAAAGACTGAGGGATCCTGTCAGTGTTTGTCGTGTCCAGCTCCTCCGCTCCCTGCTCCTCACTGGCGATGAGTGACAACACATGGCTGCCTGTGATTGGTTGTGGAGCTTGAGTTTTACGCTTCCATTCATTTCTATCAAAAACATAAAGCTGCTCCATTGTTTTGACTGCAGCTTTAAGCTTCTCTAATGCAGCCTGTTTCGGTACTCTGGGCTCATTTCTCCTTTCAGCTGTCTCACCCACAAACTTTTCCTGCCTCTGTTTTGTCAGTTTGGTTTCAATATTTGGCTGAATGTCTGACTGGTCAGGGTGTAGCTGCTTGCATACAATGGGTGGCTCCTTGTTAGTTGTGCAATGTGATGGTGTATTTTCACTTTGAGATGTTTCAGATGGGATGCCTGCCTCTGCTTGTTTCTGTGACACCTCAGCTGTCTGTTGTTTAACATTTGTTTTTACAGAGTGACATTTAATCACAATAGGAGATGGTAATAAATGCTTAACTGGCTCCTTTGTGGCCTTTTCCTCAAATTTATCAGCTGCTGTGGAACATTTACTGTCACTATTATCCAAAGAAACAAAGCGATATGAACTTTTGACCAATTTACGAACATCTCTGACATGATATATTGGTGTTTGAAACTTACATTTGGTGTCTCTTATGTCTCTAACGGTGAAGTTTGGAATTTTTTCTGAAGCAGACAAAACGTGGCATTTGGCATCACCTGCTGCCCTGAATGTGTTAACAGTGTTGTAACTTATTTTAGGGGTTAATAGGTTGGCAATATTCAGTGTACAGCCTTTGTTTTCCTTCACACTTCTCAGGCATATTTTGATCTCAGGGGTTTTTCCCCCCTTCTCGTTCTCTTGTTTGCCTACTATGCTTCCATTATTGCCTGTTTTGAACTCCTTTTCACATTTCTGTGGGCCAGCAGGTGTGCCTGTGACAGGTGCACGGTTTGGCAAGTCTTCTGTAAAACCCTTCTCCCTTGAAAGGAGCTGGCAGCTTGGAACAAAAAGCAGTTTTGTCAGCATGCTGCTGGTGTCTAATTCTTCTTTTGCTGAGGTCTGTGTGTCACTTACAGATGTGGGTTCAGCCTCATTTACAGGTTTTGTTTCATCTTCTTTCAATGAATTAAATGCACTAGTTTGACTGTGGCTGAGCAGTGCTTTTGGAGGCTCATGTTGTCCCTTTTCTGAATCATCTGGTGCTTTGTTGCTTTTCTGCTCCTCTGCAGGTGCACAGGAACTGGGTCTGCTGCCCTCCAGGCGTTGATCATCAGCAGAATTAACAGTGAATCCTGAGCCTGATTCTGATGTCTGTCTTTGTAAAACTCTTCCTTGACTTCTTTCTTTCAACCCGTCTTGATCTTTGAATTGAAAACACGGAGAAAGTGCTGGGTATGTGTCACAAATTTCACCCCTCTCCAT
Organism: Maccullochella peelii; assembly: GCA_002120245.1. Taxonomy (NCBI): domain Eukaryota; kingdom Metazoa; phylum Chordata; class Actinopteri; order Centrarchiformes; family Percichthyidae; genus Maccullochella; species Maccullochella peelii. Next base: position 86,240 of record LKNJ01001789.1, on the reverse strand, counting down.
TTTTCGCTCCTGTTCAAACTGCATCTTTTTGGAAATCACATTTTTCAATAGACTTGATGCAAAAACTGCTCTTTTGTGTGTATCCCCCGTGCTGTCTGTGTGATGACATTGCCTCTCACACCCTGACCTGGCCAATAAAGTCCCAGTAACCTCACTGGATCGTGCATTCTTGGAGCATTTTGGACGTCTGGCGCCTTCAGGGGTTTCAACGTTACAGCGGAAATTCAGCGTGACTCCACGCTGCTTTGGCTGGACAGGATCTTTCAGATCGATCTTTTTGCTAGAAGAGGAGGATTGTTGGGAAGTTGTTCTCTTGTTCAGTGCGTACGTTTTGGTTTGTGGAGCTTTCGTGCCGGTAGTAGACTTGCCATGCCTCTTACTGTCCACAGTCTTATTCATTTCCAAAGTTGCGCTGGAAGTCTTGTGCGCAATTACGCTCCGCTCTCTCCCCCGCGATATGTTTCCATAATTCCAGTCGACATAAGCTGACCATTTATTTAGCCCATATTCCGACATAGAGGACTCACTAGAGGTGCTAAGATTAATGGCATCGAAGTATGGACATGCCAAACTCCGGAAAGACTTGGCGGTTAAATTACGCACCTCTTTATCAGCGTCGTCCAGCTCACTGATGGAGCTGGACGCTCCGCTGGAATACTCATTAATATCTTTCCGTCTTAGTTTGGTTGCAAGGTGCTGACGGCCCGGAGCAGGGATGAAATGTTGGGCTCTATCGCACAAGGGCCCAGCTCTGGCGCCAGAGCTCACAAAAGACAAATGGCTCCTGTCTCCAAAGTGTTTTGTGTACCCACATGTGCTGCTAACAGGCTCGTTCACCGCCCTGGAGGATGTTTTTATTGATAAATGAATTTTCCCCGAATTAGCGTCTCCGCTTTGGTTTTTGGACACGCTTTCATCTGAACTGGCGCATTTGTCCGAGTCACAAAGATCACTATCCTCCTGCTCGGTGCTGACAACTGCTCCACCAAGATTAGACTGCACTTTCGCCTGGCCCCTGCCCTCCAGTATCAAAGTCCCCTCCTGCGTTTCATCGCTTTCAAAAGACGCGTAATCCACAAAGGAATAAACCAGGTTGTTGTCTTCAAAATCCCAGCAGGTCCCTCGCCCCAGGTCGTAATCTACGTCGTGATCGAGCTCGGTCAACTGGATTTCGTGCGTGGTGATATAGTGAGACTCGTCCTCCACGGTGTCGGAGCCGCAGTGGTCGGACAGCACTGCGCTGGCACCATCATCAGACTCCGTCTTGCTGTTCAGATACATGTCCGTGTATTGGAGCTCATCACTCTCACTGCACACACGCTCACTGCAGTCACTCGGCTCGAGCTCGGCCTGGCGCTGCTTCTCATTCTCTGAGTCCTGATCGGTGTTGGGAAGTTTGGTCAGAGTTTCCAAAGGAGGCTCATCCGAAACAGGCCGGTCCTCTAACTGCTCTTCAACAATGTCCTCTGAAATGATTTTACCCTCATTGTGCTGCTTTGAACGGTCGCATTTCATAACAGACAGCTGGCTTCCCTCGCCAGTGAAAGTCACTTTCACTGTTTTTGCGCCGTCCGGTTTCATGTCCAGATCCACATAGTTGGACTCGTCGCTTTTTGTCTCGGTGGCGTGGCCCTTACTGTCCGTCTTGTCCTTGTCCTCTGGGAGCAGCTTCCTGTGAAGTCCGGTGTCATCTCGGTAAGTGAGAGTTTCCTCCGCTGCTTCCATTTAGTCCGGTCTTACCGTCAGGTGGTCCTCGTTTACGATGTTATCCCAACACAGGACGGAAAACTCTGCAGGCTGAAGGGACGGGAGGACTGAGAGAGAGGAGGGTGAGTGGGAGAGAGAGAGAGAGAGAGAGAGAGAGAGAGAGAGAGATGGGGGGAGCCCCAAGGAAAATCCCATGATGGTTTCTCTCTGAAGTGTGAAGAGCAGTTTCAAAGGTTTACAGTCTAACTTTGTACAAGAAGCACGTGGTCTCCAAAAAGTGCCAAGATTCAGCACCTTTCCTGAAAGAACAGCTCCCCTCCATGAGATTTTCAGAATTGCTTAAGCCCATTTTCTGGGACACTCTTGCATTTCTCAAAACATTACAGTAGTCTAAGTGCAACCACCACATCCGTTTATAGCACAGTGTAAAAAAATACTCTGTAACATGTAAAAGTCATGCATTCAAAATCTTACTTAAGTAAAAATACAAAAGTATTAGCATCAAACTTTACTTAAAGTCCAAAAAGTAAAAGTACTTATTATGCAGAATAGCCCATTTCAGGATAATATAAATTATATTACTGGATAATAATAAGTGATGCATTAATGTGTACATCACGTTACTGTTGCACGTTACTGTAACGGCAGGCCTAGTTTTAATTACTTTATATATTGCTGGGCAGCTTAATCTATGATAATATATGATCATTTATTAGTTGATTTATATTTTTTATTATTAATCTGAATTTGGAATTACTCAAGCAAAGTACAAGTACCTCAGAATTGTAATTAAGTACAGTACTTGAGTAAATGTACTTAGTTGGGTGTTTGTATGATGAGTTTATTCAGCTGGCTGTAGAAGATATTTGACTTAACTACTGGGTTACTGTATGTACAGTGGGGCAAAAAAGTATTTAGTCAGCCACCAATTGTGCAAGTTCTCCCACTTAAAATATGAGAGAGGTCTCCAATTATCATAGGTATACCTCAACTATGAGAGACAAAATGAGAAAAAAAATCCAGGAAATCACATTGTAGGATTTTTAAAGAATTTATTTGCAAATTATGGTGGAAAATAAGTATTTGGTCAATAACAAAAGTTCATCTCAGTACTTTGTTATATACCCTTTGTTGGCAATGACAGAGGTCAAACGTTTTCTGTAAGTCTTCACAAGGTTTTCACACACTGTTGCTGGTATTTTGGCCCATTCCTCCATGCAGATCTCCTCTAGAGCAGTGATGTTTTGGGGCTGTCGCTGGGCAACACGGACTTTCAACTCCCTCCAAAGATTTTCTATGGGGTTGAGATCTGGAGACTGGCTAGGCCACTCCAGGACCTTGAAATGCTTCTTACGAAGCCACTCCTTCGTTGCCCGGGCGGTGTGTTTGGGATCATTGTCATGCTGAAAGACCCAGCCACGTCTCATCTTCAATGCCCTTGCTGATGGAAGGAGGTTTTCACTCAAAATCTCACGATACATGGCCCCATTCATTCTTTCCTTTACACGGATCAGTCGTCCTGGTCCCTTTGCAGAAAAACAGCCCCAAAGCATGATGTTTCCACCCCCATGCTTCACAGTAGGTATGGTGTTCTTTGGATGCAACTCAGCATTCTTTCTCCTCCAAACACGACAAGTTGAGTTTTTACCAAAAAGTTCTATTTTGGTTTCATCTGACNGAACCAAAGCAAAGACCTGCAAGCACTACATTCTGGAATCTCATTTTGGGAGGAAGTTCATTTAAATGCAGCTGTATGGGCCATATTGAAAATCTGGAAGATTTGTACAGAGGTGAGCTGTCAGAATTGAAATTAAATGACAAATTGTTTGGATCTGACAGAATTCCATCAGGTTTTGTCAAGTTTTATATATATATATATACACACACACATATATGTCAGAGATGACATGTTCATTCTGTGACCTTTGGTTTCTGTAGCTCATGCTGTTTTGAATCTGAGGATCTTCAAGCAGTGTCTGAATTTGAGGTGCAATTGCTTACCTATTGCAGATTCAGTCTTCCCAGCCTGGTGCAGGTCTACAATTTTGTTTCTGGTGTCCTTTGACAGCTCTTTGGTCTTGGCCATAGTGGAGTTTGGAGTCTGACTGTTTGAGGTTGTGGACAGGTGTCTTTTATACTAATAACGAGTTCAAACAGGTGCCATTAATACAGGTAACGAGTGGAGGACAGAGGAGCCTCTTAAAGAAGAAGTTACAGGTCTGTGAGAGCCAGAAATCTTGCTTGTTTGTAGGTGACCAAATACTTATTTTACCGAGGAATTTACCAATTAATTCATTAAAAATCCTACAATGTGATTTCCTGGATTCTTTCCCCCCATTCTGTCTCTCATAGTTGAAGTGTACCTATGATGAAAATTACAGGCCTCTCTCATCTTTTTAAGTGGGAGAACTTGCACAATTGGTGGCTGACTAAATACTTTTTTGCCCCACTGTACGTCTCACTGAGAAATCGGTGAACTCTGTTATTTTGTCACAGTCCCGTCGACATTTTGACTGCCTTGACATCAGCAATAATAAAGAGAAATTGGACTTTGATGGCACTGATGCACTGACTGAAGAATTTATTTACCTCTGACTCACGAGTTAAACTTTCAGAGTGAGTCACAGCCTTTTCCAGGACAAATGAAGTGTTGTGCTGCACAGTGTAAAATGGTGTTTTTAATCAGTTATCTGTTTAATTTATTATGCCACATTAAGTCATCTGGAACTTAAAATCAAGTTTGAATTAAATTATATCTTTTGTGAAGTTTGATAAAAGTGTCATTGTTCCTGCAGAGAGCATGAAAAAGGCCAAATCTGTAATCTCCACAGCTTGACAGCAGAAAACCTTTGATTAAATTGTGGATTCAAACTTTTGTCATTTAATCAGAATCTGAAGAATAAGAATCAACGTTTCTGGCCAGGTATGTTTAAACATAACATATTTGACTCCCGTTCTCAGTAGCTTTCAGTATATTAGGATATACAGTATGTGCATCGACATAACAAATAAAAGCCAACATAAAGATATAACAACAAATGGACAAACACAACAGGTCAAACTGTTACTGTATACACAGGGTTGTGGTGTGATGATGATAGTGATGCAAGTGCAAGAGTGCTTTGGGTGTGCAGAGTGCTGGACTAAATTTCTATATGCATAATGTATTAAGTTAAGTCAGATAATATTGGCACTAATAATATTTGTGGAGCTGAGAATGACATCAGTGCTCTGCCCTCTCACTGAAACAGCTGCCTTTTGTTGACAGAGAATAATATTCACCACCAGCTGGTGCCAGTCAGCTAAAAGAATTTACTACAAGTTCATGCATTCATCTATAGATGTACAGTTAAGTGTAAATCTAATCTGTTATTCCCACTCCCACCACTGGGCCATGCGGGACTCGTGGGAGATTAAAGTAAGTGAAGGATCGAGTGTTCGATAATAATATTTGCTATCAGGGACAATGTTGAAGAATAATGCTGTCTTGCATAATGATCTGGTTATTAGAGGTCTGTCTAAGTGTTGAAAACACAAGTGTTGTTTCTGGACAGGGCCCCAGATTGGTGGTATGCAGCAGGGAGGGGTTGGGCCAACAGTTGCTCCATGTGGAGGGCACACTCACAGCAATATCAAGGACAGAGGCCACCAGTATAAAGCCTTTGTCACCCTCAAATCCCACTTTTACCCTCAGTGTCATTAATGTGGTGTAGCCTCTTAGAAATAATCTGTTTTTTGAGTAGTGATGGAAACAAACTGAGTACAGTTACTCAAGTACTGTACTTGAGTACAATTTTGAAGTACTCATGCTTTACTTGAGTGTTTCCATTTTACTTTTCAGAGGGAAATGTTTCACTTTTGTACGCTACTACATACATTTGACAGCTGCAGTTACTAGTTGCTTTATAGATTAAAATGATAAAATAAAGCAAATTGTTAAGATTAAATTGTTCTGTTTAACATGCAATGACAATAAAGCATCTATCTATCTATCTATCTAAATCAATGGTTTGTAACCTTGTTGACTTGTAGCCCCTTACAAAAAAACAGTGTCTTGTTGGGGCCCCTTGTCATGTTCCAGATGTCTGAGCTTTTAACACCTCCAACAAAGAGATATTTCCTCGCTAAACTTCTCAGATGGTTTCAATTAAATCACTTTTCCAGATTATCCAATATTTCACAAAAACGCAAAGATTAGAGAAGAGTCCAAAAAACGAATATACATTTGTGTAGTAGAACTTCTCACCTCTCAGATTTATCCTGTGAACTTTCAAACTGAGTATTTTTACAGTAGTGTTTTGGTACTTTTACTTAGGATCGCAATAGTTCTTCCAGTACTGTTTTTGATACATTTACCTGATGGGTGAAGCCTTTTATCTGCCACAACTGTCAATGAGTGCTTCTCTTCTGCTGCCTTGCAAAGACAAGATTTAATTTTCTCTTTCTGTGCCAAAACACCAACACACACACACACACACACACACACACACAGGTTGAACTGACCTCCACAAAGCTGATAAATTTAGGCAGCTATTTAAAATGGGGACACCGCTCACGCAAGCAGCGTTGAGATCAGTTTCTTACAGTGGCTACATTAAAACAGCAGGTGTTAAATCATGAGCACCATTAATCAACGCCACGAACAGTCCATGTGAAGACCGCTTCGACCCTCGCTCTCGCCATCTCACATCATCAGATGTTGGTACAGAGCAGAGAGTTGATACACAATATGTACCTGCTCTAAAAGTAACCGTTTGAGTGTGGAAGGATGAGCTGAGCAGTAACACAGCAAATCTTCGACTGTTAACAAGTGTTGATTTTACAGTGACAGATTTTCAGGGTTGACAAGTGTTGGTTGGACAGTTGTTTCTCCACTCGCAGAGCTGACATGGGTCTGCATGGGCTGCTTGAAAGCCTTTGATAAACTCTGATAGGTGTGAGCCAGGAGTTTACCTCTGAAATCACTGTAGATTATTAACTAATTATAAAAAAAAGTTACAATTAGTCCAATCCACAGAGCAGCAGCAGAAACTCTGATTGGCCAGACTCCTACCAACAAATAACAGCGGACCAGGTGGTACACATCTTTAAATTAAAGTGATCATGAAATGGAAACTGTAAATATTAAAAACAAACAAATTATGAGATGGAATATACAACTCTGTCTCCTAGAAAATATGGTTATATGCTACTGTAGGCAAGTGCATAATTACATGGAATAACAAAAAGTAAAAATTAAAAACCTTTTTAAAATTAATTTTGTAATGCCATTTTAAGAGTTACACAAAATACGGAAAGTAGTAATTGATTAGTAATTGGAAAATGCAATGATCTGTTTATCACAATTTTTTGTTTTATTATAAAGATTATTTATTTATAAAGAATTAATGTTTTAAGTGCAAATTCACACTCCAGACTCCATACGTATCCACAAAGACACGGCACATGATTTTTAATTTCTTACCAATAAATGTGATGTCATAGTCCATTAAAAATACATGATCCAATCAATTAAACATTTTCATTATTTATTAATGAAATAGCCCATTAGGAATTAATGCAAAACAATTTGACTGTCTGAAACAAGATCTCCACCATTAAATAACAGCATTCAAACAAAGCAGAAGTTTCGTATTTTAGTATAATTACAGCCGTGATTATCATAATGTTAATGTTTAAGTGGCAGCAGCAGCAATAGTAACATTGTTGTCTTGTGATTATTGGAGGGTGATGATATGGAAAAGAAGACAGTTTTTTAATAAACCCGTTAAAATCTCACTGACCTTCCAGTCAGTCATTACCTGTAGTGGAAGATGATTCTGTACTTAAGTAAAAGTAGTGATTCTTCTACTCCACTACAATTATTTGATAACTTTACTTACTAGTTTCTTTGCAGATTCAGTTTAATAATACAAAATATACACATTAATGAATCAATAATTATAATCCAGTAATATAATCTATATTTTTCTGAAATGGGCCATTCTGCATAATGAGTAGTTTTACTTTTTGTACTTAAAGTATTTTTATTTGATGCCAATACTTTTGTACATGCATTAGAATTTTGTAAATTTTAATGCATGACTTTTACTTGTAACAGAGTATTTCTACGCTGTGGTATTGCTACTTTTAAGTACAACACCTTCCACCCCTGGAGAACACAGACTTGTTATGTATAATATTATGCGTAATTCCAGTATGATATGTTCCTTTAGGATCGTGCCGCCTAGCAGAGTTTCTGATACCGACCACTGGGCCTCCTGCTGCTCCTGAGTGGGAACTGGAGAAGTTTGAGAGTTTGAACACCTGCTGTGAAGCAGTCACCAGCAGCCAGACAACGCACTTCTCCAGGTTACCTCCTCCCAGCCCTCAAGAGTTTCATGGTTCAAAGGGTAAAAGGTAATCTTTATCACATATTGTCATATGTGAGCTAGTTTAGCGGATAAGGGATTAGAGTGTTACCCTAAACCACAGATAATGACAATTCATAAAATGATAAATGATCACTGTGAATATTTAGGTCACTTTTACTGATCTACTGGTGGTGAAAGGTTCAATATGTTTACCAATTTATAAATATCACAAAAATTTAAAGAAGCAAAACATTCATATCGAAATGAAATATAGCCTAAAGAGTATTTTGTTTGGAAAACCTACCAAATTGTTTCAAAGTAAGGTCAATTTTATCAATACAGCCCAAAATAAATCACAAATTTGCCTCAAAGGGTTTTACAATCTTTGCAGCATTCACCACCTTCTATCCTTAGACCCTCAATTGTATTCCAGCTTTCAAAAGTGCAAAACTTTATCTTTGAATTTGTAAAGGTCACATTATTCAAATTACTGGTGCCAAAACCAGGCACCCTTCATAGAGGGTTTATCCGTTGTAACAACTCTAAGCGTACTCTAACTCTGAGCGTAATAGACTTAATGGTAATGGTACAGCAATAATATTTATTGGATAGCAGAATCACCACATGCTAAGTCCCTAAACTTTAGTTAAAGATTGTGTGCTTATTTGTGTGATTAGGATTAGTTTTTTTTTACAACTGTACCTACAAGGAAAAGATGCCATATATATCAAATTAATTTATGCTGATATTTTTATCTGTTTAAAGGTCACATGACTGTGAACAAGAACAAAAGAAGCTAATGGCATTTTTTCTACAAAACATGTCAAACTTATCTTTCCTGGAATACAAGTGTCTCCTATTCCACTGTTTTCAGTGTCTCAGCTGTTTTTAACAGTGATTATTTTGGATAAAGTTGTTTTGAAGTGCCAGCCCACCACTGTTACATGTTGCTGTTTGATTTGTGAGTAACCAAACGGAAACAAGTTCATTTTATTGCAATCATAAAGCTCGTACAGACATCCCAAACATGAGCAAAATGTAATAATATGACATTCACTGTGTGAGAGGTCATGAGTCTCATCATGTCGGTGAAAGATGAACAGCTGGGCAAAACACGAGTTGTTTGGTTCTACGTCGGTTTTTCCAGATCCTTAATCAGATCTTGATGGTTGTCTAGAAAGAAAGAGCAAAGAGACGTTTGCTTTGGCGTCATCTGGTTTCAGCTTGCACGTGTCCTGAGTGTTTCAGGGATACTCTAGCCTAAAAACAGCAATGATAGATGCAGAGCTGTCATGAATTATGCCAGCAATGGCAGACATGTATGGTTGCTCCCTTCTCGCAATGGGTATTTGGTTTCACTCATGCTCATAAACTGCTGGTCCTCCAGCAAAGGTCAGCACCTTGTTAGGGCCTGTTGCGACAACTAACAGCGCTATTGTTTAGGGAATACTTCTTTCTATGAATAATGGTACTACGTGGAATTTAGAGCAAAGATAATGTAGTGGAAATGTTAATTTTATAGCTTTATGGCAATGACTGTGGTTTGCAAATACAAATTGAAACAAAGTGTAAATGAACCAGACAGGAGACCTGACTTCTGTGACCAGTTTATTGCAGATTAAATGAATGGACAAAGCATCAAGATACTGATCATTTTAGGTTAGATACTAAAACCCAAATTGCCCCTGTGTATATGTGGAAAAGAATGTAAGTAGCTTTGGACAAAACAGAGTGATCCCATTGTGTCTTCATAATTAGTTTATACACCATTCAACACGAAACATTTATTATTTATTGTTATTTTTATACTTTTTATAAAATTCTATATATAAGCAGCATGTTGCTTGGTTCAAAACCCCCAGTTTATCATACATTTAGTTCTAATAGTGCAAATACTAAAAATGAAAATAACCCAAAAAGACAAAGAAAGAAAGAAAAGCATGTGTCCTTATTGTATGTTTTTAGCAACTTTTACTTGCTATGCTACACTTCTGAAGAAATATGTTTGTATGTAGTGTAATTCTCAACAATGTTCTGCTTTTATTATACATTATAGCATATATATATATATATATATATATAGTATGCTTACTTAGAGAAGAGGTTATGTTAATGTTTCCATGTAGCTATAAATCTACCAGACAGAATGTAAATAAAAAGGAACATTAACTAATCAGTATAAAAACTCAATATCTAATCCTCCCAAATCACATATTTCAAAACTCTTTTGTGTTGAAAATCTACAACTTTGGCTCCAAACTGGGGGGACACAAGAATGGATGGGCTAAAACTAAAAAAACACAGACTGCATTTACAAAATTATGCTATCAGAATCATTTCTACAGATGCTTTAATCACATACAAACACATTTAAGCTGTCAAAATGTGGACAGAAAAAAACTTAAAAACTACAAAAGACAGCAGATTAATTTTCCCTTTTGTCAACAAAACTGTAACTTTAGAAAGTTTGGTTATCAGCAGCTGCCCTCTAGTGGTACATTCATGTAACAGCACACAGAGACCACTACACCACTGTGTGTGTGTGTGTGTGTGTGTGTGTGTGTGTGTGTGTGTGTGTGTGTGTGCAGGGTTGCAGTTGGTCCAGTTAAGAGCTCTTCACACTTTGTTGTGTTCTGTGAAAATGAATGCATCAGTTATTTTCTATCCCAATCGAACCGAACTGGAAAACTGATAGGTAATTGCTAGGGCATTGTATAATATATGGCCTGTCTAGCTGTGGAGTTACTGTGTTAGTTTGTTAATGCATTTTCCTCTTTATGGGACTTTCTGCGCTAATGGAGTCAAAGTGCTCTGGTGTGCAGTATGTGTCACGTGATAAACTCTGCATTTCAACAGAGCATTTCAACATTAACGCTCACCGTGGTGCTGAATAACCACTTCATGGCATTTTTTGTGTTTTAGTAGCCTGTCGTTTTTGTGTCTGTATTGATTTCCCCGCCTTGAATATCACTTTAAAAACGATGTTTTGTGACATTAATTCAAATAAATATTAAATATATGTAAACACACTGGAGTATTTGTTTTCAACAAATTACCATTGTGATTACTGACGAGTAGACGTTTTTGTTTTTTCCCTCCCTGTCCGAAACCGAAGCAGCCTTCCGGGACGCAGCTGCAGCCGTATCAGTCTGTGTCAGGGGTTTCCACTGTAGTGCTGCATTTTGATGTCGCCCAGTCGGGTAAAAGCTGCTGCAAGCACCGACCACCGTCTCAAAAGCTATTATTAATGGTCAGGAAGCAACATGACATCTACTAGGCAGTGGCTACTGGCCGGTTTTGCGCTTCTGTGCATCTACGGAGCAGCTGAATCCAAAAGGAATTTCAAATGTCCTTCAGGATGCTCCTGCTCCAAGGAGACGATCATCTGCGTGGGTACTTCACAGCAGATCCCACGGACTGTACCGAATGAGATCAACTCACTGTGAGTAACTAATCGTATTTCTTCAGCCAAAGTGGATTATCTCTTCAATAAAGCACAAGGCAATCAGTGTTGCAACCAAGGAGACATTTTACTTGCTGAGCTGTGCTTCGCTGCAGAGTTGGCACTTGGTGTGTCTGGTGTGGAGTGTTAAAATGTCCCAATCCGAGTTTGATTTGTATGTGTGTTTCTTCCGACAGGAGCATGGTAAATGGATCTATTTCTGAAATTACAGAGGGAATGTTCTCACTCATGCCCTCTCTTCAGCTGTTGTAAGTGCAATTTTGTAAAACTGTGAAAACTGTCATTGATTAACTGATGATCAGCAATTGACATTTCAGGGCGAACAAAAAAGTACATGTATGATCAATAATCTAAACTTGCTCTGTCTATTGTGGTCATTTTGAGTTAGAAAAGAAGCAAAAGTGTTTTGCTATTTAAGTTGACTTAATTGTCAGGGCTTGTTTTTTTCCTTTAGACTTCTAAATGCAAATTCTTTGACTACAATCAAAGATGATGCTTTCTCTGGCCTTCCACATCTTGAATACTTGTGAGTATTATTTGACAAACTTAGTGCTTTCTTAATCCAACATGTCAAATGACAAACTGTTTTTGTTTGTTGTTGTCTTTTGTGATTTTCTTTACACATTTTTTTTGCACAAGTATATTCACAATTAGATGCATAACAGCTAGCTTGAATATACCACATACTAATGAACAATTATGTTGATGGACTGCATTACATCACGCTGTAAAAACTGCAGATCACTTCTTCTACTCCATCCCCACCCCTCCAGTCTACTCGTCTCAGTCTCCAAAACCCTACAAATTACCTCTCCAGCTCCATCGATGGGCAAGAAATAATGCTAATAAAAACAATATTCTGACATGTGTATCAACATCTACAAAAACGTATTTGACATGATATAATATGACATTATGTGTTACATAATTTCATTTTCTCATATTTTGCTTGTTCACATTAATAAACCTCTATTTTGTGACTCATTGAACAGATTCATTGAAGGGAACAAGATTGAAACGATCACCAAAAATGCTTTTCGTGGTCTGAGAGATTTGACTCATCTGTAAGTCTTCTGCCATTCTCTCTACCATGCATGCTACTATTACAGAGAAAGACTGATGTTACAAATAAAAAAAAAGACTTAGAAATGACAGTAATGTGCATGTTTCTGGTCTCCCTGTGTCTCGAGTTTAGATCACTTGCCAATAACAAGATGAGGTTTCTGCCAAGAGATCTGTTTTTTGACTTGGATTCGTTGCTGGAGCTGTGAGTAAGCAGTTGTGGTGTCAGCAGTGTGTGTGTGTGTGTGTGTGTGTGTGTGTGTGTGTGTGTGTGTGTGCATCATTGTTTTCCATACTGCTTTCCAAAGTGAAGCTGACTCAGGCTGTGTTTTGTGTTTGGCAGCATTAAACCCCACAAGAATGATATAGATAGCACAAATATGAAGTTTGTGTCTCCTCTATAGCGTATCAAGGTTTTAGGGTGCTAAAATTGTCATTTTTATTATTATTTTAATTATATTTTATTTACAAATTGTTCTCACAATAATGCAAAAGTGCTTGTCGGTGAACAATAGTTGGGGGAACAATCGTAAGAACAATCTTTTTGTAACATAAACTCTAGCTAAAAATGTTTACGTATGTTTCAAACAATAACCCAGTGTCAGTCCAAAGATTATGCAATACTTCATCATCAAGATAAACCAATTACTGCTTATTCTTGTTCCTACAAAGTTCAAATTTTGAAGATGCAAGTTTTATTATTTGTATTATCATAATGTGTTTTGACTATCATGGAGTAGGAGTAAGTTTGAATTTGAACTTTGTTTTGTCACATACAGGAACACCTTTAATGACTTACTGCACTGTCTCGAGCCTTTGTGGCATCTCAGCCTTCTCAATCTTTTCCTCTTATCAATATAAAACATATTACATATTTTATTGTTCAGTAATTGTGTCCAAACTGATTTTGCAGCTATTGATGATTCCCTCTGTCACACATTAGGGATCTGCGAGGCAACTCTTTCCAGTGCAACTGCGAGAACAAGTGGCTGATGACGTGGCTGAAAAACACAAATGCCACAGTATCAGATGTCTTCTGCGCAGGCCCCAGTGACATGAAGGGCAAGCGGCTCAATGACCTTCCTATTCCACCGGGCGAGTGCATCTCCACAGGTAAAATGATGTGCACACTATCAAAGGCAATTATGAATAGTCACAGGCACAGCTAAAACTGTCACATTAAGAAAGAAAGAAATCAATAAAAAAAAGAAAGATAGAAGGAAAGAAAGAAACCAATAATGCTTAAATAATTCAACAGGACACTACCATGCACTATTCTGCACTCAAAAAACAACCGGACTAAGAAAGAAGAGTCTACCGCTCCACTAGTGGCTCTGTGAGGCTGTACTTAGGCACACCAGTGCTTTGAACTAAATGCTAACGTCAACATGCTAACATGCTCACAGAATAGTCACACTAGCTTCATTTCTGTGCTTATTTAATAATCCAGAACTATTATCAATGCAAATGTGGACAGACAAGGCAATTTCAAACTGACATAAATTCACTTCAAATCAATGCATACCACTGACTTAGACTATAAGCAAACACACTATAAAACTACTACAGTAATATTAGAAAGTATGCTGTATTAAAATCAAATATTAAACACTTTTAAACCCAAAATATGATAGCCATGACTCTACACGGAGTCATTCAGAAGCTTTTCACAGCATGAAAAATGTGATTTAAGCACTGAGGTTCTAAATGTCGACTCTTTCACTTTGTCAGCAGACTAGCAGTCTCTGTTTTTGTCTGCATCTCACAGACTTTGTGCGTCATCAGTCGATTCCCATTCAGTCCATGTCAGCCGACATATTCTCCTTCAAAGAGGACATCTACGTGGCGATGGCTGCCCCCAACTCCAACAGCTGTGTGGTCATGGAGTGGGATCACATTGAAATGAATTTCAGGAAATTTGACAATATAACAGGTCTGACAACACCTACCCAAAGTTTATTCCTTTTTTAAAAGGATAAGTCTGGTGATATTTTGTATTTTTCTTATATATATCTCATAAAGAGACCAAAACCAAAATGAATTGATTCTACAAACGTATTTTGCCTCTGGGTGACATGTTACTTCATTGTGGTGAATATGGGAACTGTAGTTTATTTTAAGTCGATCCCACAAACACCATCCTGGTGCTGTAAATACTGTCGAGAGCACCAAATGTGTATTAATGTGCGGCTGAAAATAGTCCCCAACAAATCCACTATTTACTCATGTTTGAGAAATGTTTGCTAAAAACTACAGTGTCCTGCTGCTTTTGGAAATTATTTTGCCTTTTATAAAAAAAAATGTACGTATATATTCATGACCTGTTTTTAATTTACATCTTCGGTAGGAACAAATGGGCTTGGGGCTGAGTGCCACAGACGGGCTGGGGAAGTCGAGAAGTATTGAGCAACAGACTCACTCATTGTTGGTTTTGGTCTTTTCACAGGATTTGTTGACAATGACAAAAAATAAGAAGATTGTCGTCCTTATCTTTTAAGGTTAATTTAAGAGAACAACTTTATAATGAAATTATTGTTTTAGAGTCTGTTAATGATCAACTTAAATGTCATTTTCTGTGTTGTATTACCACTGACAACTTTTTTATCCTCACAGGGAAGTCTGTTGTTGGATGCAAGTCGGTTCTAATCGACAACCACGTCTTGATAATTGTTACCCAGCTCTTTGGTGGCTCCCATATTTACAAGTTTGACGATCAGCAAAACAAGTTCACAAAGTTTCAAACTATTGAGGTCTTCAACATCTCGAAGCCAAATGACATTGAGGTCTTCAAAATGGACGGTGATTGGTACTTTGTGATTGTGGACAGCTCCAAGGCAGGTTTGTCTACTCTGTACAAGTGGACCGACCAACCAGACCGCAATGAAACTGGCTTCTACTCCTACCAGTTTCTCCACGAGTGGTTTCGTGATACAGATGCTGAATTTGTTGAGGTGGATGGGAAGTCCTACCTCATCTTAACCAGTCGCTCTCAGTCACCCGTCATCTATCTGTGGAACAAGAGCACCCTGAAATTCATACTCCACGGTGAAATCCCAAATGTCGACGACGTGGTGGCAGTCAAAGCTTTCCGTGAGGAGGGTGAGTTGTATCTGGCCATGACTTGCTACATCGGTGACTCCAAAATCCTCAAGTGGACCAATAAGCAGTTTACTGAGGTGCAGGCTCTGCCTTCTCGAGGAGCGATGATCCTCCAACCTTTCAGCTTCACAGACAGGCACTACCTTGCTCTTGGCAGCGATTATTCTTTCACACAAATTTACCTCTGGGATGTGGAGACCAAAACGTTTCACAAGTTCAAGGACATTTATGTGCAGTCGCCCCGGTCATTTATAGCAGTGACCACTGACCGGAGGAATTTCATCTTCTCCTCCAGCTTCAAGGGCAAATCCATGGTTTTTGAGCACATTATTGTAGATTTAAGCTTATAATGCCTTGCAAAATAATGACTAATCACAGTATGACTTGGTCACTCAGATCAACATAATGTGTATGTGTGTATGCAACTAAATATATCTTTCTTGGTTTGAGACAAACATCTTTGGCAAGTTTCTGCAACTCACATGCATTTCTAGCAATTATGGAGGTTTGATTGTATACTGCTGTTAACAGCATGAAGATAATTTTAGGGCATACTAGATATTATCTTAAAAGGTGTTGGCTTATCATTATTCTGTCAAGCAAACAATGGCCGAGACAAC
Organism: Maccullochella peelii; assembly: GCA_002120245.1. NCBI lineage: Eukaryota > Metazoa > Chordata > Actinopteri > Centrarchiformes > Percichthyidae > Maccullochella > Maccullochella peelii. Next base: position 69,936 of record LKNJ01001789.1, on the reverse strand, counting down.
CTACCATTAAGGGTTATATAAAATGTAAAGACCATTATTTGTGATTCCTAATGGTGCACCTGTAATCTCGGTGCCCATTCAACAGTCACTGTTGCCTCAATGAGTGAAAGAAAAAGTGAGAAACCTGAAATAGTGACTGTTTGGCCTCTAGCGCTGCACCACTCTACGCAGAACAAAACTGAATAAAACACTGATTTCTGTGCCGCCTCAAAGTGAACACTCAAGGTGTCAGTATGCTCGATGTGTTGTCCGACCAAGTCTGAAGGCTAAAATGCTTATAGCTCTTCCAAACTGCCACATTTGAAGGCAGGGTGAGAAGCCGGCTGTCATAGAGAGGGGTGAGAATCAATAATCGTTTAAATATATGGAAGGTATTCATGGTGTTGCTCTCGGTTGTAGCCTACACACAGAAAAGTGACAGAAGTAATTGTGTGAAAAGAGAAAAAAGAGAGATCTAACCCTTTCTCACTTCCTCACACCTGGCCAAATCGCTTGTGAAGCAGGTGTGCTTGTTGGATTGTCGGTTTTGGAAAATTACAGAAGTTGACGGACATAGCCCAAAAAATTTTGATGTTGGAAAAGTGTGAAGGGAGTGGGTTTCAGACGCTCAGCCCGGCCATCCGTGTGTAAATTGTTTGGCTCCACCACTGCAAGCAAAATGTCAAACTCTCTGTTAAACTCTATGGGTGAAGTGAAGTGTTTGGGACAACTGGAATTTTATCTTTCTGAGCAGCCAGTAGAAAATTTGAAGCCATCTCATCCCACTAACTGTCATAACTGATGATTTAAATGTGCATGAAACAGAGGCTTTCTTCAAAATCTTTTCACCAAAAACACAGCAGAATGTATTAACTAAACATTATGAGCTTATGCCTAACTGCACAACATTTATAACTAGCTACTATATGAACAGAGTGCCTGATTAGTGGCAGAACAAAATATAATTAACTCCTGATTCCTATGCAAAATGTATAATACTGAATGTTGCTCTGAATTACAATCAAGAGGTTAATTGTGTGCTGCTATGACTTTGAAATGACATTTACATGGTCTTAGGACACATATGTGTGCTTTTTTTCTTTACTGATCTTTTGATATTTTCAAGTATTGTACAGATTTAATTACGGTTTTGGCTTGGAATATAAATCTTTTTCACATAAATAACAATGACATAATGTGCAAATTAGGTAATGGTCTTTATAGACTGACAGACTTTTAAACAGCTGAAAGTCACAACATTCTAACAAGCTAACATAAGCAATATGCTTTTGTTAGTATTTCAGATTTCTTGAAAAAATTTCTTGAAAAAAAAACCCATTGCTGATCTATTTAACCTCATGTCCTACCGAGCAATGATGTGTATACATCTTTTCCACTCTACTAACCTAAAGTAATGCTTAGGAAGTGATCTTTTACACAACGCTACAACTGCAACCTTCAGTCTTATGTAAGAATGAAATGCATTAAAGAACATTTAACCACATGTATTGTTTTCATCTGTTTTTTTCCACCATGTCCTCCATTCCTGGCAAATGCACAGACTGTGAAATGTGGCCATAAAGCAAAGGCAAAGTGCCTTTAGACAGCATGTTTGAAATTGATAGTGCTGGCATCTGAGACAGCATTTTCTTTCAACTGCAACAGAGGACAAAATTAAATGGTTCGTTTAAAAGAACAAGAATAGAGGAATTTGTGTGTTTTACTGGTCCGTTACAGTTTGCCAATAAATTTGTTATTTACTCCATCAGAGAAGATGTTCTTGTTCAAAATCACATGGCCTCTGTAAGGGGGTTAACCACTTTGAAGACAGAGTCAGCCATGGGACAGAACTATTGTGTTACAGTAAAATGTTATTATTGAATATACTTTTGCACAGTCTTATTTTAAAGGAAGCAAAATGAATCCCATTAGGCAGAAAAAACGCTGCTGATTTGATTTTTATGGTAGAAACTTTAAAACATGAGGCCCCTCTGGCCTTGCCCCAATCACTGATGTCCCCATTAAGGGGTCAAAGGTCAAATGGCTGCTGCGAAATCACTAAACCAGTTATATTTATTTGCAGGTTTTCATAATTGCAGTTTCATGACTTTATTAAACGTTTGGTTTGAGCATGAGAGTCAGTTAAGTAACCATATATACTTTATTGGTACCTGATTCATACAACTAAATTACACTGTAAATAACGGGCTGTATAATAAAGTGCCACGCTAAACAGTGTAGGTCTCTCCATACAGAGATACTAGCGTTGCCAGCCAGTGCTAAGTTCCCAGTTTTACGAGGGTTCCCAAATGCGTCGCGACGCTTCTCTGACGTCGGGATGGACGGAAGTGATGCAGCCTGTGTTTCCCGATCAGCTAATCCTTTTTGATGATGCCCAACGTCTCTAGATACAACATGTTGATGCTTATTTGAAATACTCACCTTGCGCCATTATTAACCCACGTTTTTTTTTCTGCAGCGCGGAGCGAGATGGATCCGTCCAGGAGGAGCGAGAGTGACTGGCAGGGGCTGGTCAACGAGGTGAGACCGGACAGACGCAGAGAGGAGACGAGCGTGCAAATGGGCTACTCACTAACCTCCAATGATGTTGTCCACCATACTATGACATTAACAGTAGCCTAAATGTGTGTCTAAATTCTGTGTGTCTCCGCCAGTTTGGGGCCACAGTCAGTTATTAAATCAGATGTATTTTAGATTAAACAGGATTAAATCTTAAACCTGCTTTGGCTTCTCTCAACCTGGAGGGAAATGTAGATAAGGAAGTAGACCAGGTGCTTTTCTCTCTTGTTTACCTGCAGAGCCCGGTGCCATACAAAGGTGATGACATGTCAAACAATTTGCAGAACACTGCAGGTGTATTGAGTTTCCTCTGCTTATTAGGTACTGATAATCTGTCACAATCAGTACATTTAGATGATGTGTTTATGATCA